>JZKD02S0763219.1:537411-553681 GCA_000966675.3 Picea glauca
CCAAAATAATATAAAAATACATGTAGAAGTGATGGAGATGATAGGAACAAGCAACGCAATGGCATCATAGAGGAGTTAAAGAGTGAGATAAATATTTGATGACAATTTGGTAGTGCTATTTCTCAATAAAATTTCATTTTATTTAAGCTTTAGGTAGTTTTTTTTTTAATCTTTGTTTTCCTTAGTCATTCAACATGGTGTGTCCTTCATTGAGTCTAGTCATCAAGTCTTGTTCATGTCAAATGATGTTGGTAGATGACTAAGTGGTAATCAAGGTCATTGTCCTAAGTTTTATTGCTAAAGTCAAGTCATTTACATGCTAAAACTGAGTTAGGGATTATAAAGAGTCGATTTTGGTCCTTAGTGATCCATCATTACTTTCAAGTCATGATTTGACCTTTGTTTCATCATCATTTTCCATTATGATGAGTTTGTAGCACATTTGGTCAATTTTGTACGTGAAGCGCTACCAACTCAGCAAAAGTTGTTAGCGCAACTCATCATTTTTCTACATGGCGTGCTACAAACTCGTGCTGTTGCTTTGTTTCATCATTTAAACCCAATTTGATTGGGGAAAGCGTATCAAAGAGGATTCTGGAAGCTCAAAAGTCATCATCAAGTATTCAAATCTCCCTCCAAACACTCAGCTATCCATCAGTCTCAAATTTTCCACGGGGATTTTGCATGTTGAAATCTTTTTGTTGGTTTTTTGTAAACTGACTTTTGTGTACATAAGTGTTCTCTGTAACAGTTTGATTTTGAGATGGCTCCAAGGAAAGACCCTATCCATAGGAAGAGGTCAAGCTCTATGGTCAGGTTCAAACCTACTGATACTACTCTTATTGAGCAAAACCCTAATCATGTAGATTCTTTCAAGCGCATGGGATGCTGGAGATTTAGTCAGAAGCTCGAACGATATCATATGGAGGTTTTAGGAGACTTTGTGCATAATTACAAGGAGGGTAAGACACAGGTTGGACCCTTGGAAATTCATCTGACAGTGGATTTGATTGCAAAAGTGACTGAGATTCCTAGGACAGGGGAACTTTGGTTCAAGGTAAGGAGATTAGAAAAGGAGGACTAGTGTCAAGACATGTTAAAGCCCGAGCATAGGGGAGCTGATTTGGTGAAGGGTGTTCCAAGGAAGTGGATGTTAGAGGAGTATGATAAGCTGTTGTTCATCATTCAGATATTTTTACTTGCGAAGGGAGGTACAACTGGATTTTGCAGTACCATTTCAAACTGCTTCTCCACTTCACTGGTAAGAAGGAAATAGACTTATCTTATTTTCTTTTCATGAGTTTGCAAAGAATGATTTCATTTACACAACGAAATCCTAATAGACTTCAAAAACCCATCTTTCACCATGCCTTAATCAAACTCATAGTCATTGAATAGTTGAAGAAGGAAGGGAAGGATTGGTCCACTTTCCTATTTGTATCTAATTACCAAATTGACATGCCTATTTCTCCTTCAAAATTCAAGATTCCTAGGAAGAAGATTGTAATACCTTCCTCTTCTCCCTCATCTGAAGTACCACAGTCCTCTCAAGAACCTATTCCTCAAGAACCTTCACCTGTCCAAGTGTATAAAAGAGATAAAAGAAAAGGAAAGGCTAAAGAGGTAGTTATTAAAGAACAACTAGAGCCTCCTATGGAGCTTCCTCAAATGTAAATTGAAGATAATCCCCAGACTGTCCAAGTTAAAACTGGTACACCAGCCCTCAGAAATTCATCCAGAAGAGAACTTGTACTAGCAAAGGAATCTCATCCAAGCACTGAGGTTATCAAGCCTAGAACTAGGTTGTCAAAATTCAAAGTTTCTCCTCTTGGAAAGGAAGCACTCGAGGCCATAGTCCAATTAAGTGAATTTCCAACAGAGCCAACTCCAAAGATAGATCAAGGACCTAAAACTAATTGGGCTCAATTACTCAAGGATGTAGATAGACAACTCAAAGAAGTTCAGGAGAAGAACCAGAAATTACATCAAGAGAATGTTACACTCTATGTGCTTATTGGACTCTTCCCTAAGGGAAATAAGGTTGATAAGATGTATCAATATTAGATTCTTCCCTAAGGAAAACAAGGTTGATTAGATGTATCAATAGTATACATGTGTATTGCACTCTTCCCTAAGGGAAACAAGGTTTTTTAGATGATTCAATAGTATGGTATGTGCGTGTTGCACTCTTGGCTAAAGGGAGTGAGGATGATTAGATGGAACAATGGTGATTTGAATAGTATAAAGATGATTATTTTCCAAAGAAGAATTTGATTTCCTTATCAAAACGTCTTTTTACAAATGATCTATGTGTTTCCTACTAACGTTCAAATCCCAAGGGGGGAGGGTTATGTACACATATGTAAACTTTAGCAATCAAATCATTACACAGAAGGAGTCCCTTATCCCACAAAATCTTGGTTGTGTCCTTAAAATTAAATTATTATTATTAAAAATAATTAATTTGTTACCATTTATCACTAATATTTAGAAACTAAAAATAAATAGTTTTTAAAAAGTAAAAATAAATAGTTTTTAAAAATTCAAAACAAATAATTTAATTATTTGAATTACCAATAAAAGAATCACTATCACATATTATTATTTGAATCCAATGTTAGACTATGACTAAATTTCAATGGATGTGATATAAATCATTTGAGATGAATGGTTTAATTAATTTTCTCAAATATTTATATTTTTATCAATATGTTTTTGTTTTAAAAAAACTGGGAAATATTATATTGATAAAAAATGGACCGTCGAAACACACACAAAATTACAAATAAGAATATCCAGTCCCAGAGACATGGATAATATCAATAACAATCCTTCTACTTGCTTATCTATATATGTATTTACCTGTGCTTTATTAGTTTTTTTTACATTTCAAAATTTATAGGTGTAAATACGAAAAAAGATGCCCAAGATACATAAAGTATTGAAGCACATTAGATACCTGACCGAGGAGGATGCAATTAGAGGTTGAAGGATGCAATTGATTATGCGATTTGATGATGGGACAAGCTCCCATCAATGGGACAAGTTATGTTGAAGTTATTTTGAAAGCATTTGAGATACTTTTGTTAAATAGGTTAAATAAATTCTTTCAAATATCATTATATAGTAAAAGGAACCGTAAGGTGTGAATAGTTGTGAGTAGATGAAGCGAACGAGGCATTAGATGACATCTGGTAAGGGAATCTGGATGGCTCGCACAACTGGTAAAGAATGCTCCAACCACCCAAGGTGTCTTACTAACCATCCAACTGATATCTGTTAAGGGAAGTTGAAAGGTATGTAGTAAAAAAAACCTAAACAAAAAAACATAAATGCAGTAAAAAAGACAAATCACAATAAACATGGGTAATCATGTTAATCTCAGCTAGCCACCATAGTAAATTTTGAATATGATTAAGTAAAAGTAAAAAAATAAACATGTAAACTGATGTCTTTATAATAGTGAGGAAGCTAGTGGTTGAAATCACAACCATTGATTTATTGGGACGACTAAGAATATTCCATCAATATTTAATCTTGTTCATACAAAACTGATTAAGCACTAAAAACGTATTAAATATGCCCATTATCAATAGAAGGAACAATTTTTCCTTAAGCTTTCCTTACTTTTTTGAGTTTGTCGTATTTTTTTTAGTCTTTGTCATATGACTTGGGCAAAGAAATTCAGTTTGATTAGTGTGTTCAACAAGCAACAATTTTTCCTTACGTTTTCTCTACTTTTTGACTTTGTCACACGACTTGGCAAAAAGTTAGGGTCCTTCCATCTTCTTTTATCTTTGTCTTATCACATACGAAAAAGTTAGGGTCCTTCAATATCATTTTTTTTTGGTCTTTGTTATATGATTTGTCTTTGTCATATGACTTGGTAAAAAGTAATGGTATTTCCAATTTTGGGGTTGTAATATATATATATATATATTTTGGATTTTTTTTTGCTTTATGACTTGGGTGAAAAGTTGAGATCCTTATATTTCTTTTATTCTATGTCATATGATTTGTCTTCCTCACATTTTTTTTGTCATTGTCATATGATTTGTATTTCTTTTATTCTTTGTCATATGATTCGTCTTTCTCCCATTTTTTTTTTGTCTTTGTTATATGATTTGGTAAAAAGTTATGGTCCTTTCATTTTTTTTGGGTTGTTATATATTTAAGAAAAAATATTCTTTCTAATTTTTATATTACAATTTAATTTGGATTTTTTTTTACTTAGTGTTTATATTATGATTTTGATCAAACGTTAGGGTCTTTTCATTTTTATATTATAATTTGGAGAAATTTTCACTTTCTGTCTTTTATCTTATGACTCAAGAGAAAAGTTAGGGTCTTTTCATTTATGTGTTTTTCTTTGTGGTATGACCTGGTCAAAATTTATGGTCTCTCCATCTTTTTTGGGTCTTCATTTTTTATATTATAATTTGAAGAATTTTTCACTTTTTGTCTTTTATCTTATGACTCCGGAAGAAAGTTAGGGGGAGAAAAGTTAGGGTCCTTCCATTTATGTTTTTTTTCTTTGTGGTATGATTTTGTAAAAAGTTATGGTCTCTCCATTTTTGGGGGTCTTTTCATTTTATATTATAATTTGGAGAAATTTTCACTTTTTGTCTTTTAACTTATGACTAGTGAGAAAAGTTAGGGTCCATCTTTATTGGGGGGTTTTCATTTTTTATATTATAATTTACAGAATTTTTCACTTTTTATCTTTTATCTTATGACTAGGGAGAAAAGTTAAGGTCCTTTCATTTATGTTTTTTTTTTTTTGTGATATGACTTGGTAAAAAGTTATGGTCTCTCCATCTTTTTTGGGTTGTTTGTATATTTAAGAAAATTATTCTTTCTAATTTTCATATTATAGTTTGGAAGTAAGTTTTAACTCTTCTCAAGATTTCATTGACTTTTAAATTACTCTTGCATCTCCTCAATTGCTTTGTTTTTCATTAACTTTCTTGAACAAATTCTTAAGTACAAAGTATCACAGCTTTAAAAAAAAAATGCCAAATTATGCTATGTTGCAACCTTTAAAAACTTTGAAACCCATAATACATCCCATTGCAAATACTCTTCATCGTGATACGGTGCAAAGTCACAAAATTCCATAAGTTGCAATATAGAGCATTTCGGAAAAGAAATATCAAAGATCACAACTTCAAAAACTTTCAAACATGCAATACATTGTGGCATTTGAAGGTTGCAAGTTGCAACATGCCAGGACTTCAACAAGTTCAAAATTGTGATACGAAGAACTCAAAGTATCTCAAATGCTTTCATTGAACATTTTTAATTTATAATGCTCTCTTAGTTGTTTCGTCCATCTTCAATAAATGGGAAATAAAAAAAAAACAGATTTTACATGGTTTTATATGATTTGTAAAGTACAGTTTATTATATTGTTATTTTTAATCAATGGGAAATTAAAAAATAGATTTTACATGGTTTTATATGATTTGTAAAGTACAGTTTATTATATTGTTATTTTTAATTAATGGGAAATTAAAAAATAGATTTTACATGTTTTTATATGATTTGTAAAGTACAGTTTATTATATTATTGTGGGGATTTTTTTTGTCTTTTATATATTTATTTTATATATATTTTTAATTGGAGATAATTTTCATTTTTGTTGTTTAATAATTTTATTAATAATATGTTTTTAAAGATTTATTAGTCCATGTCATGTGACTATAGCAATGAGTTAACTTTTGACGTGATATTAATTTGCCTTTTACCATAAATTTGTGTATGCAATGTAATGTTTAACATACTAAAACAAATAAATATTTTTGGATATAATAAAAATATTTATGTTTCTCATTTCTAATTGGTTGATAGAATTGAAGTGTTATTGCTTCCTTCAAGTCTTTCAATATGTAGAATTAATTACATAATCAATAAATTTCACCAATCACCACATCTAAGCTCGGTATTGATTAATGACATAGGTAAAAATTCTCCTTTTCAATAGTTTTTACATTCTTTACCATGTACAAATTATATTATATTACATTCATTTCTATTGTAAACGGTAAAATCCACGACGGATGATAAAAAATCTATTGTAAAATGGTAAAATCCACAAGGAATGATAAAAAAATCTATTGTAAACGGTAAAATCCACAACGGATGATGAATGTCTATAGAGACTAGCACAACCGCTATTTTGCGGCTGAGAACGTCGAAAGGGGATGTTTTAATTGTAGAAAACCTGGGACAGCTAAGGAAATTGGCGGTAGAGAATGGGCGGACAGTTGAAATCCGTGGAGAAAATGAAACGCGTGGATAGGTTAGGAAAGACAGAAAATGAAATGCACAGGCAGCCAGAAAATGAAACGCTTGGACATTGAGGAAATCTAAATGGTAATTTGAAAGGTTAATCATTTAAACGTGACAATCATATAGTGCTACAGTAATTTCTTAATATGATTAGGTAAATGTTAAAAAGTAAACAGGGTAACGGATGCATTCAGAAATACAAGGATGTTATGAAGAATAAATCATACTCATTGATTTGGGAGGACGACTAAGAATATGCCAGCATCTTCAATTGTTAACCATTAGATTAGAATTTTAGATTAAAAGCTGATTAATTGTGCTCATTGTCAATAGGTATACGCCTTTCGGCGTAATAATCAGAAGCCAGGCATAAGTATCACTTTTTCACTTAAAATGTATCACTTTTTCATAAGGAGATGATGAATGTCTATTAAAATGTATCACTTTTTCATAAAGCATAAGTATCCACTCTCATAGTATCCCCCACTCTCTTTTTAACATTATTTTTAACCAATTTTTTTTTAAAGATATTTACTCGAAATCTGGATAATTTGTATAAAAAACTCTTTTCAAAAGCCGGGGCCACCAACGATGTCGGTGAAGGCCTATAACGCTTTTCACTTTTCAATCTCGCGACATGCGCTTTATAGAGGTCGGTTCTACCAAACCGTTTTCAAAGACCTAAAACGTGTCTACCTTTTCAAAACCTTAGCCGCCGAGGAGGTTCGGGAAACGGATCATGCAAACAATTCACGCAAAGTCAATTTTTCTGTTTGGAGAAATGCACCACATAATTTGTTTTTAGAATGGCTGAGGAAATAAAAAAATATAGAAGAAATAATAAACAAATATTAATATATATATATATATATGATATATTTAAAAAATATTTAAAAAATATTAAAACTAGTGCAGATCTTTGAATCTATTAAAAATATTAAATTTTTCAAATTGTAATTTTTTTAGAGTATAAAATTTGAAGAAATGTTTGCATTTTGAAGGATTTAATACCTCTAGACACATGATAAATCTAGAACTATCCTAGTTCTTTATATATATATATACACACTAGATTAGTCGGGAGGAGTTGAACTCGAGACCTCTTTGGATACACACTAGATTAGTGTGGAAGAGTTGAACTAAAGACCTCTTTGAAACTTCATTTTCACAACACTTGCCAATTGAACTACTCCCCCAAAAACTTTTATTTATATATATATATATATATATAACTTAAATGTGAATCTTGATATAAAATTATTTTATATCTCTAATACATTTTTTATTTCCACATATCTTTTGCACTTTCATATATCTCTATATCTCTAGCACATTTTTATTTTCAAATATTTCTAGCACATTTTGAATCTCTAGTGTGATTTATACAACCTCAAATATATTTAACATTGCTATGCTTTTCCGTACTAATTCATTACATGGTTATGAAATAACTATTTTTTTCTATTCTTTTATTGAATCACATATTCACTTCCCTTTACAAATGAAATCATGTCACTATCTTTTTTGTATGCTAAGAAGTTATTATCTGGAGCTTATGTAGTGGTCTATGACCTTTTACATATCCTATGAGTAATAAGATCATGGGTTAATGTGTATGTCCATAGTAGCTCCAATAAGAGTTGATATACATTATGTTGACTAATTAGTGGACATATGGAGGGCCTATGTAGTGTTCCACACCCCCATGGATGGACGATGACTATTACAATTGATAATATGGTGATAAGTCTATGACATTTTCCATTGAACAACTTCTTGGGGCATCATTTGCTTCCTTATTACCACCAACTATTGAAATTGTGCTCACAATCCACCCATGTAACAAATATTATATCTACAAGATTTGTGTGGTGGTTAGTGTAACATCCCCACTTCTAATCCCCGTGAATTATAATGTAATTGTATAAATGTGAATTAGGTTGGTGAGCCGATGTGTTTGGACGAAGAGTCCGTATTGATTTAATGTAGCTACGACCAAGCGATGTAGTATGCAAATTGTATCTCTATGTTTTAATAATAAAATGTGATTCCAATTACTAAGGGGACATAAAAAAAGAGATGGGGGCTAAATTAATCCACAAGAAAGGGGAGTGTCTATGGCAATGACCAAGAGGGCTCCAAGGGAGAATTAACCATGTATATTAATTTAACCCATTTTCCTAAACTTTCTAATTGTATACAAACCTTTCGATTTCTGATTGAGTGTTCCCAAATCCAATCATTGAATACATGTGAGAGGGTGGGTGTGAGTGGTCATGTCCCAGAGTTATTGGGCACATGGGGGTTGAGTACAATCAGCTTGGGGAAGAGTATGAGTCAAGTTTTGTGCATGGGGAATACAAAGGAGAGAAAAAGAAAGAGAGCTTGAAGCGGGTGCATCCATGGAGAGTGGATTCTAGAACAAGATGAAACATATTTGGAGCATTTTGGAGTACAAGATTAAAGATTCGGGTTTTCAAGCCTGAAGAGTGAACTCCAGAGTGAATTGCACTATAACAATAAGTGTTTATTGTTGGTTTGCTAGTAGTTTTCCTAGCATAAAGTTCCCTTGAGTTCCCAACTGAGAGATTCCTAACTACCTATGCCAGAGAGACCCTGATAAACGAATGACACATTCCTTGGGTTAACCCTGATAAACAAATGGCACATCCCTTAGGTTATTCCTGACAAATGAATGGTGAATTACTTGGGTTGGGTAGGTTAGGAGGAAGAGAGTTGTCAGGAAAAATCGAGATAGCTATAGGAGAATATCAGTTGGGTCATGAGTTTATGAGCAGCGAGTGGACTGTGAGAGACCACCCTCTTTTGTGGATTACTAGCCTCAACTTGGGGGTGTCTGGATGTTAATATTTGGAACAATCAATCTATGGTTGGGTGGAACGTCCATCCCAAGCAACTAGTTGCACAATTCTTGTATAAATATACATGTTTTATCTTGTACTGAGTAATTTACATGTGTTATTGTTGTGCATGAACTATACGTAAATGAGAATGACTTATATGTTATTGTAATGAGCGGTTTAACTGCATTTCATGTTGATTATTAACATGCTTTAGATGCATTCATTTTATGGTTATAGATAGCAGCTAAATCTTCTATAAATTTGTAGTTGTAAGATACAGGAAATTGGCTAACAACACAAGAATTACTTTATTTAATAAAAATTTCATTTTTATGTGTATTCTGCACCATAATGTCCCTCGATTGAGCTGGGGAACGTTACACTTGGGTACCAGAGCTGTAATTGAGAGAGTTTTCTATGGTGTGGCTCAACCTCTATGGCTGGATATGTTACAAAGTGGTATCAGAGCCTAGTTTTCAATGTTGAGCCTGGATGAGCCAAGTCAGCGGAACACTGAAGTAGAAATTCGCAACAAATTAATTCTGGAGTATGTCTGCAACTTGTTTATTTAAATTAATACAGTAAAATTGAGAGAAATTTTATGGGTAATGTGAAGAATTGAGCCAAAAAAATTTCAAAAATTTCAAAAATAAAAAAAGTTTGGGTATTTTTTTCGTACAATGACGTCAACATGACGTGGAGGCCACGTGTCAACTGATGTGGTATAAGGAAGACATATACTGCCACAGTGGAAGGTACATGTTGGATGGGATGACAATTGGTGGGTGATGTGGAGCTATGTGGCAGGCCAATTGTTAGTCCCACGAAACTACGATAAGATATTGGAATTCATCTAAGTGCGAAGTTGTCACGAATCTATGGTAGGAAGTGGAAAAATGGTTAAGTGTTGAGACTTCTCGGACGAACTTATGAAAGGAAGGATACATGATTATGAGTTCGTGAGCCTGTGAGTGTGTGAGTCCTCGAAGGAAAAAGAAGCTAAATTTTGATGGTGGGTTCATGGAAGGTATGGAGATAGGTTATGAGTCCGTGAGTCCACCACCCGCGAGCCCGTGAATATAGTAAGGAATCTAACTATAAGTGCAAAGAGAGCGCGATAGAACTAGAGGGTGCAAATTGGAGAATGCGAAATCCCAAAATGAAGAAGAGATATGAATTAGATCCATGATGAATCCATTAAGACAGATCAATGATAGAGATCTAATCAAGAAATGATTAGGCGATTGTTGAGCATTGCTACTATATTGCACATGCTAATGAATATTCCTTCACTATTTTTCCACCATAAATTTCAGCTTGGAGCTCGGATTTGAGAAAACAAATAGTCGTTGGAAATTTACTGAGGAGTAGAGGACAACTGTCAACCTAGGATTTTAAATTGAGCGTTATAACTGCTCAGAAAGTGATAAAAGAGATTGTTGTGGCAACAAGAAGAGTGGAATGGGAAACATGTAAATGTTGTAACCTTTCGCTCAGAACTCATATTGGGGCATGAGTACAATCATCGAAAAAATGTTTCAAAGAGGAATGCATCTAAAGAATCATATTTTAATTTGGTGCATTGTGTCCTTCATCAATTGGGATAAACAATGACATGTAGCATTAATTGAAAAAAATTATATACTATGCATAATTTTATCAGAAGTGGTTACTTGCACATGGTGCAAAATTAGAGGTATAATCAGGTAGATTCAAGCTTAGGATTGAATATTGTAATACCCCAAGGACGTGCCCTAATTGCATTATGAATTGTAATTATGATTTATAGGCTGGTGAGCCAAGTTTATATAAGATGGTGGGCTTATGTGTTTATTAGGCTAGAGATCCTAAGTGTTGAAGGCCAAGAGCCTAATTTTTGTACATGTAATGATGCACATTATTAATATAAAAACATCTCTGTGTGTGGATCAACCACGATGAATGAGTGATGGGGGACTAAGCTTCCACAAAGTCTGGGTAAGGGAGAGGGGGCTGAAAGGTTGGGAGAAGGGCTAAACTTAAGAGCTTAAGACCTTGGGGATAATAATTAAATATTATTCCAAAGCTGTGTAAATGTTTATGTTTTATCCTAAGTTCCTGGAAGGGGGAACGTGTGAAAAATGGGGAGCATGCATCCCCAGGGAGACAGGTGTCGACCTAGGCACATGCAGTTAAAACCAGAAAAGGGAGTCGTGTTGGGGGTTCAACCTCCCATTTTTCCATCCTCCGTCTGAACTTGCGGGTGTCCATGATCGACCTTTGTTTCGGTGTTTGTTCTGGGGAATTCTTACCTGAACTGTTAAGTCTCTACGTGGGATCTCTATACACCCTCATGCATCACCGAAACTAGAACTATGAACCCGTCCTATGTTGCATGGTTGAGAACCCATAATTGCCTGATTCATGTTGTGCTATCCCAGTGGGCTGTTGTGGCCACGCATTTCTTGACCGTGTGAGGTTGCTGCCATTGACTGTGCATTGTTGAACCTTGTTGTTGTGTCCTCACTATGCGGGAATTGGTCAAAAGAACAGGTTTTCAATCCTGTGAGGGACTCTCTCCAGGTGAGAGAGTGTGCAGAGGAAGTGAGAACTCCTGGAAGGGGTCCTGTAGCTGCCACAGAGCTCAGAGACTTCTGGTCCATTCTGTTGCTGAAGCCCAAGGCAAGGGAGGTTTAGCAGTCGAAGGACTGTCTGGGTGACAGTGAAGGTGTATACTCCTAGGGTGGGACATGCATGTGGGGAATGAGGGTCTGTGAGCAGAGGGCGTAAGTGACTCCTGGGAGAGAATCCTTCCTCTGTAACTATGTGTCTTCTACTGACCTTGCCTAGCCTAGGATTCCTTTCCTGGTGGAGCTTAGTCCCAACTGGGGGGTGACCTACTACTGAGAGTGATGAGAAGAGCGATCTAAGGATGGGAGCTTCGTGGAAGGTCTACACGCAATTGGTGGAATTACTACAGTTTCAAAGATAAGTATCAGTTGGTGCCTAATATTATGTTTTTTGCATGCCAATGATGCTTATGTGTTATCATGTATTCTGTTGCACATATGGGTTATTGTTAATGTCCTTGAGGATGTATATTAGCAGTAAGCATGTGCCTACTCCGTGTTGTTTGATTAAATCTGTTAATTAGATTTAATATGCATGCTATATTTTTAAGTATGAGAATGTTCTGCATAGTAGCGTTGCCCGACAAGTGGTTGATGGTCGGGGATGTTACAATGTGGTATCAGAGCCTAAGGTTTCAACGCTGAGTCTAGATGGGTCGGATAAGTGGTCTTTGGACCCAAGGTTTCGAGAGGAAATTGTGTCTACAGGACTAATTTCAAACCTTAGAATGTTTTTGAGTGCCAACGAGGTACTTGGTTGTGTACGAAGATCAGGAGAAGTAGTGGTAGAATAAAACTGCAGTTTGTGTGGTATTTGACCACAGAGAGAGGGCACTCAACACTTTGGATGTTGGAACTGTAGGATCTGTTCGGAAAGAAAGGAAAAAACTTTACGACCGTTAGATCCAGAGAAGGTGTCGGGAGGATATCTGAGAAGCCTTTCGGGAGTTCGGATGTTGGGAAAAGAGGTGTGCGTTGAGACACAAACCCCTGAAACCTGAAACTCCGAAGTCTCGAGAAGATCTACACCGTAGATCTGGGAAAAAGATCTCGTTCGTTGGATCGAGCAGAAGAGAAAAGAGCAATTTCGGGAGTTCGGTTATCGGGAGAAGTGGGATGTGCTGATGCACAAACTTCTGAAGCCCAAAATCGCGAAATCCCCAAGAGCCGAAGTAGTGGTTCGAGTTGACGACACTTGGATGGATGTGGATCCATGGGATCTGTGCCATGTGCCAGTGTGCCCTGAAGGAAAATTAGACGCAGTGGGGCCAGATGGCGTCACTTGAGGTAACATGGACCTTCTTGAGTACGCCAAGTGTCACCACCATGGTTGGTGATAGCTATGTTGTGAGCCTTGTGGCTAGAAATGTCGGAAGTTAGAAAGTCGGGGGTTGGAGAGGGAAGCGTGTGTGAGAGCCTCCAGGACCAAAATCCTGAAACCCGAAACCCTGAAGTTCTGATTAGAGAACCTTGAGATCTAGCACTTGGTCACACCCTTGGTCGCATGGGTTGGGAAATTGAGAGAAAAGGGATAAGGTATGAGTGCACTACAGAGTCGAGCAGAGCTTAGAAAATTCATGGAAACCGAATGTTTCTTTGAATCAAGTTGTTTTTGAATGCTGTAGAATTTGTTAAGGATTAATGACCTGACAAATTCCGGTTGTCTGGACATTGTGTTTGCAGAAGGTTAACGACTGCCAAAACCATTTAAAGTTTCCACTAAGGGCAAAGAAATGGAAGAGACACATAATGCTTCTCATTCAAAAAAAGAAAGAGAATGAATGGACATCCACTTGGGAGTTAAAGGATCAAACTCCAATTGGCACGTAAAATAGATAGACAAGGAAGGAAATCTAAGGAAGATCATTGAAAAATTGCAGAAAGATGCCCAAACTCACCAAGCAGATAGCAGAAAGCTCAGGAAAAATCATGAAAAACAAGGAGAATTCAACGTAAAGTTGTTAAAGAGTTTGGAGAGAATAGAAAAGAAGTTGGATAAGGAGAGTGACTTGAGCAGAACAAGGAGTCACAAGACTTCTGAGGGAATAAGGTCAAGGAGTGTAGATAGACACCATCATCACTCCCAAGGTCGCTCCAGGAGAAGGACACACATTAGTTCAAGACTATCTCCTACTAGAAAGCACAGGAGATCTGGAGTGGATGAATTGAAGGGAGAGATGAACAAGATTAAGCCTCCTATGTTTGATGGAGAACATCATAAGGAGGAAGATGTCGAGACATGGTTTCTTGGTGTTGTTCCAGAGTCTGTACTTAAGGTTTAGAAAGTACAGTGTCTAGGCATCCAAAAGTGAGTAAAGGATAAAGAGGGAGGAATCATCAACCTCCGGGAAAGGAAGCTAAGGATGATTTCCAGGTTGTCGTTGTCTGCTTCCAACTGTTCCTGGATGCTTATATCTCGTTCAATAGAAGCCCATGAACATTCAAGTTCTACTCGGGTGCTTGCTGTTTTAAGTATAGTGTCAAAAATATTTAAAGAGATGCTGGTCTGATCAGAAAATCCGGGTTCAATAATTGGTTGTCTTGTTACAGGGACAGTCATAGAGGAACATGAAATATTAAAGAAAGTTTCAAAGTTTTTAATGCTGCCTCAATTTTGATCGTATAAAGGAGGACTTTTGATTCCGATATAAAAAATAGAATTCAAACCAAAGGCCTTTTCCCATAACTGAGTTATGTTTAATAAATTGTGTATGAAATGTAAGAAAAAAAATAAGTTGTCTATAATGTGAGGCTCCTATCAAGGGATAATATCACCCTATAAACAGAAGAAGAAAAAACATAAGGAGAAAGCTGATGAAGCATAAAATATAGAAGTCTAAAAGGTTTACAGGTCTTGTACCTGTTGATAGCCGATACAGAGGAAAAACTGCAAACGATTAGAATACTAACAACATTGGTCACCACAATAGTAGTTGTACTAAATCAAAACTAAACATTCATCAGACATATGTACACGAAATGAAAATTAAGACAAGGTAACAGAAGAAATAAAACCAATAGCACAGTCTTGACGGAATCAGGAATCTTCAGATTACTTTATATTAATTTTCAATGGGAGAAAGTCTCTATTACAATCGACCAAAAAGGTCCATCCCTGTTTATTTCTTCAATGTGTATATTTATACAAATTTCTATATGCTAGAATCTCAATCGTTTCATAGGTTTCTGATTACAAAATAAAAGATTAAACGTTCAATTATTTGTCTTTGTCCTCTTTTTTGCAGGTGAAGCACCTTCCTTTCTTTGCTCTTCGAATTCCAAAAACATAACAGACAACCATCTGTCATTATTTGGTATTGGAAATATGACCCTTCGCTTGCTCGGTGCAAATGATGCAACTCTCCACCAACTGGGCTATCAACCTGGAAGGTTCTGTTTGATTATTTGCCTCAAAAGTGTATCGGTCCTTTGCTAATTGTGGTAACCTTCCTCCTACCTGTCGGTCTTTGGTGCTGACAACGCATAACTGCACACTTGGTTTTATTAGCCACTTATCCACCTGGACTATATATGCCTAAGTTACCTTCAATATTTTAGCTAACTCTTTTTCCTTGTCCTCCTGGATATTGAGCAGGTACTTAGCTATATTGATTTGGCCTAGTGTCCCAGTGCGGATTTCACTATCGAGGCCCAACAAACTCCCATCTATGGAGCCAAAAATTTCTTCACAAAATATTCTTACCTCTTTAGCTCATTGTCTGCCTTCTAAGATGTCACGCTCCCATGCCTTTAGCAAGACGTTACCTCGGGTCTGTTATGGGATAGAGAACCCGGAACCACTGTCTATTTCCTTTTTTGTCATGGCTATAATAACCTCTTGGAAAGAGACCCAAGTCACCCCATCTTCTCTTTCTCTCAAATAGATGTTTTCCAGTACTAAATCAATGAGTTGACAGTGGTTTTGAATGGTTTCCACTTTAGCAAGTAATTCTTGCTTAGCTGCCGACACTCTTTTTTGGATTTCTATTGCTTGGGATTGAAATATCCCGATATCTATTACCTAGCTTTTGACGAAGTTTAATTTAGCCTATAGATGCCCTATCAATTCTCCTTGCTGGTTTACC
The DNA here is from genome assembly GCA_000966675.3 of Picea glauca. Taxonomy (NCBI): domain Eukaryota; kingdom Viridiplantae; phylum Streptophyta; class Pinopsida; order Pinales; family Pinaceae; genus Picea; species Picea glauca. Next base: position 553,262 of record JZKD02S0763219.1, read on the forward strand.
TGTAGTTGGTTGGTCTGAGCCACCTACTGTGTCTGTTCGAGATCGGATTTGAGCCGCTCGATTTCCTTTTGATTAGATGCTTAAGCCTGCTCTATACCTGTATTCTCCTGATCTCTGGCAGCTGCTTCTACTGTAGCCTGTTGAAATTACTAATACAACTGAGAGGTGGGGGGGGGTGAATCAGTTGTCTTTGAGCTTAAACAATTTTAACTCTATTAAAATATTCTTAATCTTTCTTCAAGTGATCATTAACATTATACAACATATGGACAGTAAAATTAAAAAGCATCAGTCACACATAAGGCATACACAGAGACAGATTTTCATGAGGAAACCCATAAAGGGAGAAAACCTCTTCTTCTTCGAAATGATAGGTAGTCTTTTAAGTTCTGTACATCATCTTTAATTGAGCACCAACTC
>JZKD02S0763219.1:592042-609120 GCA_000966675.3 Picea glauca
GTAGGGTCTAATATGCAAGATATAAATGTGCTCAAGAAGAAATTAGCCAATTCATTTGCGATGAAGGATTTGGGTGCCGCAAAGAAAATCCTTGGTATGAGAATAACAAGAGACATGAAAAATTGCAAACTGACATTGTCTCAGGGTGAGTACGCAGAGAAGGTGTTGGAGAGGTTTAGAATGCAGAATGAAAAATCAGTTAGTGCACCTTTGGCTAGCCATTTCAAATTAACTAAGGAAATGTGTCCTAAGACACAGGAGGAGATAGAATACATGTCCAGGGTCCCATATTCATCAACAGTTGGCAGCTTGATGTATGAAATGGTTTGCACAAGACTAGATATTGCACATGCAGTGGGAGTTGTGATCGGATATATGAACAATCCAGGTAAAGAACATTGGGAGGTAGTAAAGTGGATTCTCAGATACTTGAGAGGTATTTCTAATCATGCATTATGTTTTGGAGGTTCATAAACTGTTCTACAAGGATATGTTGATTCAGATATGGTAGGTGATAAAGATAGCAAGAGGAGTACCACAGGGTATGTGTTTACTATAGGTGGAACAACAGTAAGTTGGATTTCAAAACTACAAAAGGTTGTTGCACTTTCAAGAACAGAGGTAGAGTATGTTGCTACTACAGAGGCTAGTAAAGAGATGATTTGGTTACCGAGGTTTATGGAGGAATTGGGAAAGAAGAAAGAGAATAGCAGGTTGTACTGTGACAGTGAGAGTGCGATTCATCTTGCAAAGAACTCAACCTTCCATTGGAAGACTAAACATATACAGTTGAGGTACCACTTCATACGATCTGCCTTGGAAGATGGACATTTGAAGTTGGAAAAGATACATACTAGCCAGAATCCTACAGACATGTTAACAAAGGGAGTAACCAGGGATAAACTGAGTTCCTGCTCAGTTTTAGTTGGTCTTCAAGAATGAAGATGAAGATGAGGAATTTTCTAGGTCTAAGAAGGTTCAGAGTCCAGCATATACAACAATGACAAAGTTGTTGAGATCAGTCTCCATGTGGGAGATTGTTGGTTGTGTAGCTTGATTATATTCATGATTCAGAGGTATTTTACTTTCAGCCGTGCTTATACCCCATGAAGTATTTACACCCCAGAAGTATGTACACTCTTCCACATGGGGGTACCCCCTCTGCGGGGTCCAGGGGGGCTATCCCCCTGGTTGGGGGGTCTGGGGCCAAGCAGGGGTTTGGGGGTGAAGCCCCCGAAGGAAAAAATGCCTTGTAAATTTATATTGTAATTTTATTGTAAATCTGGACCATTCATTATAAGGTCTCATATCTAACGGTAGAGATTATGTTAGGGTTTTTTTCCCTAGAAGGTAACCGTCTTTTATGAGGGAAATGTATTGCGGCTATAGTTGATGGTGAATATTGTATTCTGAGATAGGAGACTGTGAGACAAAGAAGATGAAGTTACAACGGGTTTGTTGTAGGTTGTATCCTTTCGTATGCTGGACAATAATAAAGGAAGGACCTAGCAATTTCTTTGGTGGACGTAGCCCACACTAGGTGAACCACGTAAATTTGTGTCTCTATTGTATTGTGTATCTTCTGTGTTTTGTTTCTGCATTTGTTTTATTTTATTGCTCCATGGTCCTATTTTTCTAACACTAAATGTGTTTGAGGATGTATTCCAAGAGGTACTGGGATTACCTCCAAAAAGAGATATTGACTTCTTTGTAAAATTGATTCATGGAGAAGCTCCAGTGTCAACAACTCCTTACAGAATGACTACGCCAGTGCTGAAAGAACTGCAATTGCAGCTTGAAGAGCTTCTGAAGAAGGGGTACATACACCCAAGCATGTCACCTTAGGGTGACCCAGTTCTGTTCGTGAAGAAGAAGGAAAGAACACTGAGATTGTGTATCTATTTCAAACAATTGAACAAGGTAACTGTAAAGAACCCATATCCACTACTGAGGATTGATGACCTCTTCGATCATTTGAAGGATGTGAAGATCTTTTCAAAGATAGATCTCAGGTCAGGATAGTACCAGATAAAGATAAAAGATGAAGACATCAACAAGACCTCCTTTAGAACAAGTTATGGTCATTATGAGTTCACAGTGGTGCAGTTTGAGCTATCAAACGCACCTGTTGTTTTTATGTGCTTGATGAATGGTGTATTCAGGGAGTATTTGGACAAGTTTTTCATAGTCTTTTTGGATGACATTATGGTGTTGAGGAAGAGAATGAACAACATCTGACGATGGTGTTGCAGGTGCTAAGAGAGAACCAACTGTATGCCAAGTTGAGAAAGTGCTCATTTTATCAGGAGAAAATCCATTACTTGGGGCATATTATTTCAAAGGAAGGGATAGTTGTAGATCCTGCGAAGATTGAGGCCATCAAAGAATGGTCAGCACCAAAAAAAGTGACAGAAGTCAGATCCTTTATGGGTCTAGCTGGTTATTACAGAAGGTTTATCGTAGGGTTCTCGAGGATAGCTCACCCTAGCACTTCCTTGCAAAGGAAGGAGAAGAAGTTTCAGTGGACAGAGGAATGTGAGAAAATATTTCAACGATTGAAGCAAATGTTAACCAATGCTCCAATCTTGAGGATCGCAGATCCAAATGAAGATTTCCTAGTGTGCACCGATGCATGCAAAGAAGGACTGGGAGGAGTCCTTAGTCAGAATGGATTCATAATCTGTTATGAATCTAGAAATTTGAAAGATCACAAAAGGAACTATGCAACTCATGATTTGGAGTCGACATCCATAGTACACGCTATAAAGAAATGGAGGCATTACCTCATGGGAAGGAGGTTCGAACTGAGAACATACCATAATGATATGAAGTATTTGTTTAACTAGCCAACCTTGAATGCTAGGCAGAGTAGGTGGTTGGAGTTCCTCTGTGAGTATGATTTTGATATCAAGCATATCAAAGGGAAGGAGAATAAAGTAGTTTATGCGCTCAACATAAGAGTACATGAATTACATGCTAAAACCGTTAGCATGTACCGAATCGATATTAAAAGCAGAATTTCATAGGCTGCAAATACAGATTTGCAGTACAAGGATTTGGTAGCAAAGCTACAACAATGTAAGATGCCATAGAAAGTGGAGAATTATAAGTTATGTAATGATGGAATAATTTTGTACAAGAACAAATTTTATGTATCTAATTTTCATGAAACTTGCGATTCTGAGAGAAATGCATAATGTGCCTTATGCTAGGCACCTTGGATATCGGAAGACTGTGGAAATAGTCAAGAGCCATTACTTTTGGCCAGGTATGAAGAAAGAGATCGCTGAATACATTGCCAGATGTATGGAATGCCAAAAGGTTAAAGCTGAGCATAGACACTCAGCAGGGTTGTTGCAGCCCTTACCCATTCCTGAGTGGAAGTGGGAGGTAGTGACAATGGAATTCATCACAGGATGTCCCAGAATAGGCAAGCAACATGATTCAATCATGGTTGTGGTGGAAAAGATTAGAAAAGCTTCCCATTTCAATCCGTTAAAAACTACTCACAAGGCTGTGAAGGTCATTGATATTTTTATGAAGGAAGTGGCACGATTGCATGAAAATCCCAAGATAATTGTATCTGACAAAGACCCAAAATTTACCTCAAATTTCTGGAAAGGGTTATTCAAGGGATTCAGAATGAATCTGAATTCAGTACAACCTATCATCCTGAGTCGGATGGGAAGACATAACGGGTGAATCGAGTGATAGAAGACATAATGAAGATGTATGTGATGGAAAACCCATTGAAATGGGAAGACTACCTACACCTAGTAGAAGTCACCTACAACAATGGGTATCAAGCATCATTGAAGATGAGCCCATTTGAAGCACTTTATGGTAAAAAGTGAAATACTCCAGTAAGATGGGACAATCCAGCTGACAGAGTAGTAGTTGGGCCAGAGTTGCTCAAGGAAATGGAAGTACAGATGCTAAAAATTAAGCAGAATTTGAAAGCTGCCCAAGACAGACATAAAAGTTATGCTGATAAAAATAGAACCCACAGAGAGTTTAAAGTGGGAGATCATGTTTTTCTGAAAGTAAAAGCCAATAGAAGTTCCCTGAGACTGGGAACTGTTCCAATTTGGTAGCCAGATTTTGTGGGCCATTTGAAATCCTAGAAAGGATTGGGCTAGTTGCATATATGCTTGCATTACCTAGATCCATGACTGTACATAATGTGTTTCATTTTTCGTTACTTAAGAAATATATACCTGATCCTAATATTGTGATTGACTAGAATGTGATCCGGGTGGAACAAGAAGGTGTCATGCAAGTTCATCTTGTGCGCATATTGGACTGGAAAATAAAATAGCTCTGAAATCGATCCATAGGACTTGTAAAGGTCTAGTGGAATTGGTACGATCCTTAGGATGCGACATGGGATCATGAAGATGCTATGTGGGCAGAATACCCACATCTTTTTGAAGATTTTTGGAAATATTGTTGATGATGTGTGAAAGTTGCATTGAGGACAATGCAAAAATAAGGGCAGGGGATTGTAATACCCCAAGGACGTGCCCCAATTGCATTATGAATTGTAATTATGTTTTATAGGCTAGTGAACCAATTTTATATAAGTTGGTGGGATTATGTGTTTATTAGGCCAGAGAGCCTAAGTGTTGAAGGCCAAGAGCCTGATTTTTGTACATGTAATGATGCACATTATTAATATAAAAACATCTCTACATGTGGACCGACCATGATGAATGAGTGATGGGGGAAAAAGCTTCCACAAAGTCTGGGTAAGGGAGAGGGGGATGAAAGGTTGGGAGAAGGGCTAAGCTTAAGAGCTTAAGACCTTGGGGATGATAACTAAATATTATTCCAAAGCTGTGTAAATGTTTATGTTTTATCCTAAGTTCCTGGAAGGGGGAACGTGTGAAAAATGGGGAGCATGCGCCAGCCCCAGGGAGACAAGTGTCGACCTGGGTGCATGTAGTTAAAACCAGAGAATGGAGCTGTGTTGGGGGTTCGACCTCCCATTTTTCCATCCTCCATCTAAAATCGCGGGTGTCCATGATCAACCTCTTTTTTGGTGTTTATTCTGGGGAATTATTACCTGAACTGTTAAGTCTTTGCATGGGATCTCTGTACATCCTCACACATATCTAAAACCAGAACCGTGAACTCGTCCTGTGTTGCATGGTTGAGAACCCAAAATTGCCTGAGTCGTGTTGTGCTATCCCAGTGGGCTGCTGTGGCCGCATAGTTCCTGACCGTGTGAGGTTGCTACCATTGACTATGCATTGTTAAACCTTGTTGTTGTGTCCTCACTATGATGGAATTGGTCAAAAGAACAAGTTTCCAAGCTTGTGAGCGACTCTCTCCAGGTGAGAGAGTGCACAGAGGAATTGAGAAATCTTGGAAGGGGTCCTGTAGCTTCCACAGAGCTCCGAGACTTTCGGTCCGGTATTTTGCTGAAGCCCAAGGCAAGGGAGGTTTAGCAGCCGAAGGACTATTCGGGTGACGGTGAAAGTGTATAATCCTGGGGTGGGACATGCATGTGGGGAATGAGGGTCTATGAGCATAGGGCATAAGCGACTCCTGGGAGATAATCCTTCCTCTATAACTGTGTGTCTTCTACTGACCTTGCCTAGCCTATGATTCCTCGCCCAGTAGAGCTTAGTCCAAGCTCTAGGGTGACCTACTGCTGAGAGTGATGAGCAATGCGGTCTAAGGCTGGGAGGTTCGTGGAAGGTCTGCACAAAGTTGGTGGAATTACTACAATTTCAAAGATAAGTATTAGTTGGTGCCTAATATTATGTTTTTTGCATGCCGGTGATGCTTATATGTTATCATGTATTTTCTTGCGCATATGGGTTATTTTTAATGTCCTTGAGGATGTATATTAGTAGTAAGCATGTGCTTACTCTGTGTTGTTTGATTAAATCTATTAATTATATTTAATATGCATGTTATATTTTTAAGTATGAGAATGTTCTGGGTAGTAGCATTGCCCGACAAGTGGGTTGATGGTTGGGGATGTTATAAATATCAAAGTAATGGAAACATGGAAGAGATTGTAGAAGTTGGTTGAGGCAATAAAGAGCTACAATACAAGTAACGAAAAGTGGAATTGGATTGCAAGAGCCATATAATTACTTGATGTGAATATTTTTCCCAATAGTGTCTAAGTTTGGAGAAACCGTCCCAATGATAGAGGTGAGTGCCAAAGGTGATTGTTGTCTAATTAAGATTGTAGATGTTTAGGATAGTACCTTTGCATAAGCCTAGAGGCACACTTGAAGTGCAATATTTTTGACACATAAACAAAGGTTAAGCATATTAACTGGGCATTTCCATTAGGTAGAAGAGCACTTTGCATAGAGTGTTGTGTGATTTTTTTTTTCTAGAAAGAGGATAAGATTACACGATTGAGCATTGTGTGGGTTTGTTCTAGATTAATACCAGTCTCCATTGGATAGGAAAGAGGTCAAACATGTTTCAAGAGGAGGAAAAAGGACATCATGAGATGAGGTGTGACTCATGAAGTGGAAGAGTCATCTCTCAGTGCAAGAAGAAGGGATTTTTATATATGATCTAACAACTCTTGTCTAAAGGTACACAAGCAACAAAGTTGTCTCTATTATCAAAGTGCGCAACAAAAGCACAGTACCGAAGCAATGGTGGAGTGTAGAATTCCATTAGGAGCCAAGTGTTCTTGAGTGGTCAAGTAGTGCTTCACAATGAATCACTTAATGAAGTAAAAAGATACTTAAAATTGCACTAAGCCATGGATGGCAAGGAGTATTAGAAAGATGGCATAAAATAAATATTTCAAAATATTGAAATGCCAATCAATGATAATGGTGTTTCAAGACTATTGTGGTCAAGGAAATGGAAGTGGCTAATTAGATTAAATTTCTAACATGTAGCTAGAGCAGTGCATGTTCCAAAACTATGAATATTAAGAATTATATCCCAAAAGATGTTGGGATAATATTTTCTTTACATAAAGGAAGCAGTTGTGAGATGACATCACTAGTGGATCTAGTGGCTGTAAATGTAGAATGGCTAAGTAAGGCTTGGATATAAGGTGTAGAATAGGGGTCAATGGTGCACAATTGAGGATAATGGAAGTGCACAGGGTAGAAAGGTTCTACAAGAATTCAGGGACAACCATCTACAATAAAAATGAAATAATTTAATTAAAACTGAAATATATATGCATTGGAGTGCATGATAGAATTGGTGCATGATGCATAGAATAAAGATAGAATGCATGTGCATAATATTGGCATGAAAGTTCAAATGCTTGGTGCACACCGATGTGAATTTGTGCATGTAGACATGCCTGAACATGTTGGTGGCATGATTATAGGCTAAGATTAGTCTTGTTAAGAACCAAATACTTGCATACAAAAACTCCACAGAGATTTAAATAACAATATAGAAGAACCACACTTTTATTATATAAAACCCTTGATATAGAGAAACACCATACAATGGATTCTATTATGGAAGATATCATCTCCTATTCACTTGCCTCTTCGAGGGGGAAACCTCCTAATGAGATTCAACTCCAAATACAATATTTCTCTTCCTAACCCATTACATTGTTTTAACCCCTTTATATAGTGCTACCATCACCTAAGAAAATTCTAGAGGAGGAATTTTCTAGAAGCATAACCTTATAAGAAGTCCTCTTACATTTATTATATCTAACTACCCATTTATTATATCTAACTACCATAGTGGGCCTTATTTAATAATATAGTGGACCTAGTCCACCTTACATTTAGTGACCCCCACTACCTCTCTATCTATCTAACATTCCATCCCCCTTATGAAAGCGTTGTCCTCAATGCTTGTTATGAGGGTAGACAACCATATACTAGGGTCCCATGGATAATTTTAGACCATAATGCTGAAGAAGACTGGAGAACCAAGGTCCCATGTAGAAAGGAAAGCCACCATGCTGAAGTAGTCCAACCACCATTGTAATTCAAAGTTCCATGTCCAAGTTCTCATGTAAACTCCATGTGGAAGATATCTGAACTCAAGAACCAGCGGAAAATGATGCTACAAATATCTACATTGATCATGGGGATCCAAATATGTAGATCCCTCCATATCCAAAAAATCAACTGAATAACACTCTAGTACTAGAGAATACTAAAAATTAATGTGCATAGAAAACTCTCAAATTCTCTCCATAATGTGCTCTACATGAGGTGAAGGAGAGTAATCAAATATAAGATGGAAGTGGTTGTCATCACATAAATGAAGCCGATCCATATTGTTGGATTACTGAGAGGGGGGATGAATCAGTAATAGAGAAATATAATCCTTTTTAACCATAAAATGCAAGTGTTAAATCAATGTAGCATTATCATCCAATAGTTGCAGAGTAAATGAACAATGAACAAATGAGAAATCATACACATACACAATACACCAGTGTTTTTATGTGGAAACCCAAAGTGGGAGAAAAATATATAATGGTTTTTCTTATATGTCTTTAAGAATTACATTCATTGGAAGCACCAACTTCCTTTGTTTTCCAGCTGCAACTAGAAGGAGGCTCCAACCCCCTAGTTTCTTAGGCTACGACCTAAGGGAAGTTCCAACTCCCCAATTCTATGGCTACAACCAGAAGGAGGCTACAACCCCCTATGTTCTCTGGATACAACTGGAAGGTGGCTACAACCACCTGTTCTTGCCCCATCCAACCACCCTGACGTATAAGTAGAATGATTGAACCACTGTCACACTATCACTGTGAGATATACTATTGTAAACCTGTACCAATCAACCTACACCAAACAACCTGTACCAATAACTTGAACCATGCATCAACCATGCATTAACCTGTACCTAAACCTGTAATCAACCTGTACCATAAACAAGTGAATCAACCATGCACCAACCTGTACCAAACAACCTATAATCAACTTGTACCATAAAAAAGTGCATCAACCATGCACAATCCTATACCTCATCCTGTACCATGAACAAGTGCATCAACCATGCACCAAACCTGTACAAATAAGCTGTCACAAAAACCTATCCAAACAACCTATCACAACAACTTGTCTCATTAATCTTATCAACCAAATCAGATCTAGTCACCAAGATCAATCACCAATACAACTCTCAAATATGTGCATCAACCAAGAATAACACAACAACTCATAATCATCACCAATATCAATATGTGATTCTAATAATATACCAAGACAAGTATGCTACATCATCCATAAACCATGTGCCAACAATACTACTAACAAGTGCCTCCAACCATGTACCAAGTATGTACCAATCATGTATCAACTACTCATAAACTATGACTCATCAAGATGTACCAACCTCATCAACTATACACCTCATGTATGTTCCAACTCATCAACTACTTGTCTCAACCATGTACCCAACATATACCTCAACCAAAATCCCTCATCAATTTCATCATCCAAATCTGATTTGTAACTCTATAATATACCTGATTTATATGATCACATACCTACAAACCTTCCTTAACTTTAACAACAAGAGACTAGCTTTTTCATCAAACTTTACTTTAGTCTCACATGACTAGTTTTGGATTAGTCAACAACCCTAACTTGCAACAATCATAACTATGTACCTGTAATGAATAAAGATCTGAAAATAGTACACAATGTTCTTCAATGTCTTCTATGCAATTCCTCCAAGTTTCACTACTTGGAACCTCTCATAAAAGGAGTTATAGAAAAAATGACACACCTTGTTGAATTATGGCTTATTCTAGAGAGAGAACTTGTAGAGCATGCCCCACATGGAATATTTGTTGTATGGATATGAAACTGGTACACAGAATACTACATACTATACTCTAACCAATACATTTGGTCTTACTAAATTTTGATCTGTTATGAAGAAGTTGTTGGAACATATTTAAAATTACAAGCCTTAAGGCGCGCACAAGGCCCATCGTCGATTAAGTTTCCCCATCGATCGAACGATCCCTTTTTCCCTGAGTTTTTGGAGATGCCTGATTATTAAAATTGGTTAAACCTTTAGAGACTGCTTCGGAGTTTCACGCTTCTGGTGTTTCACCATGTAGAAACTCCAAAGTCCCAATGTTCGAAAAGTGTTCTAAGGATCCTAGTCCCAATACACGTGTACCCCAATAATATTTGACACATCATTATGGGTAATGGCCTGTCTAAATGGTAATAAAGTTAATTTTCCGACACATGAAACCGTAAATTAAAACACAGTTACAATGCATATTTCCTAAAATAGTTCGACAAAGAAGAATGCATGCCATATGAAAAGAACTACCCTGACTTAATCAAGGACTGGTGGGCACGCCCTGAGAAATTCAGAGTAGACACCCATGGCATATATGCCACTGTGTCACTAGATGTCCATATGATGTATGTGGCCATGATGTTATGTAGACTTTTTGGAAGGGAAAACTTTGCTCGCTTCCTACTACCATGGGTACCAATCATGCATGAAGTTGCAAAAGGTTTTTCTTTCAATTGGGCCAAGATATTATCGGACAGTTTGGCCAAGGAAATTGCATATTATCAGTCATTAAAATCCAAAGGGTAACCTTCCTCTTTCTACATGTCAGCATACATTATGGATGCCATTTTTTTATGACGCAGTTTTCTATGATGAGTTGGAGATGGACTCCGACCAACGCTGAGCCCATACATTTCTATCACTCAAAGTTGTGGGAGGATAAAGAAAAATATTTCTTCTACGAAATCTGCAACTATGTGGTGGTGCCAAAGCATATCACTCTCTACGGTTTCTTGCCTCCCAGGATTTTTGATAAAATCATGACTAAACTGGGGAAAATAGCGGACTGGTATATTGAGGAACATTTCTCCTACATCAGGTTTTTGGGTGTTCAGTTCCCCCACATGCTTTACCAAAGTTTCTACCAGATCAGTTGGTGTTCCGGGAGGTGGCATTTCAAACTTTGACAGGAGGAATAAACAAAGAATTAAAAGCAACACAGAAAAAGGTATGACCAACTTTCCCCTTATAAGTTGGTATGTTCTCATTATTATATTTCGGCCACTCGAAAGTGAAGGCCGCAACCCTAGAAGACATTAAGCTGGTCAATATTGAATTCAAGAAGCATGATCCCCATAAGATCATGACAAACCACCTGGATCTATACAATCTAAAGAGATACGAGCATGAAGACTCCCCACATGATGAAATATTTCGGGGAGTAAGGTCGTACCAGGAAGTGTTGAGCAGAGTCCGAACTCTGGCTTCAGGTCAATTAGCCGAGTTCTATAATTTCCAAAGACACAGAAGGAAGAGTTTACCTAAAGTCTTACAAGGAGAAACCCAAAAACCTCCATCTACATAGGAATTTGTGACTCATGGTTTAGAAACAGGAAGTTCCAGCGGACAAGACACAGGAAAATTTGAAGAACACTGAGGTTTTAACACAGAAAGTGGACACTGCATTATCAGATTTGCCTGGTAATGAAGCAAAATTTAAATATGAAGTTTTGATAAAAGAGGGACAAATACATCACCGTCCACACCAAACAAATCAGCTACTAACACAGCAGGGCAATAACCATCCATCGAGATAGGCAACCCTATCAAGTCATTAACACCCTTACAGTTCAGCCAAGGAAATCTGAATGTCGAGGTCGTATTCATAGAAGATGTTACTCTGATTACTGCAGAAGAAATGTCTCCCTCAAACTTCTTTTTCAACAAGAAGAGGAGGGCCATAGTGAAAAAAGAGACACATCTAAAGGACGGTGCAACCATCAAAATACATACAGTGTTGTATGATGGACAAGCTTTAGATGAGACAAATTTTGCTATGGAAATGGCAGGCTCATTGGAAGCTTTCACCATGGAAAATTAGTGTTCGGTAGGAAATATTGCAGAGAAACTGAAACAGAGGAATCTATTGGTAAGATAATTGCAGGACCAGACAGAAACCATGGAAAGATATGTGAGGAATCAAATGAATAAGGATTTTGAAAAGATCAGAGCTTGTGACAGACAGGAAATTCAACAACTCAAAACTAGCCTTGATGAAAATTCACAGGACAATAGAGAATTAGCCATTCAGCAAGAAGAATTGATCAAACAACTTCAGGCCAAGATAGATTTATCTGAAGTTACAAAGGTGGAGATGGAATCTTTTCAAACCCAGGCATTGGAGGTGCACGACAAGATGGAATCAGCCCAGCAAAACCTTTTTACGAAAGTAGAAGTTGTTCAAAGTTGTTATCCGGTGGCATACCTTTTTCTAAATAACATTTATATTAAGGAGAGAGAAGACACTGCCGCTCGGGCTACTTTCCAGGAGGCTATTTTAATATCAGAAAAGAGTGAATTAGTAGAGGTCCCTCGATTGTCTCTTTCCGAGAAAACCCGAGGTGACGTAATCCTGAAGGCCTGGGAGACTAATTTGGCTGAAAGCAAAAGATTAGCGAGGGAAGTAAATAGAGCTTGTGAAGAAGCATTATGTTTGCTTGACAAAGGGTTACTAGACATTGAAAGAGATAGTATCTTCGAGGCCCTGAGGTAGATTAATATAGAAAAAAATCAACTTAAAGCTAAGACAAGAATAGAAGAAGCCCAGACGACTATCCAACAATTGAAACAGATCAAACTTATCCATATTAACAAGTGGACAGTAAATCTGAGTTTACAGCTACATGCTATCTCTTTGGAAGCAAGGAAAATACAGGATAAGTTGCCTCATATAGAAAAGAGGCTGTATATTTTCGAGGAAAATGAAACAACAAAACCTTCTAGTTTAGTGGTGCAGTTAGTAAGAAGATGTATCCAGTGTGTCAAACATGGGAAAACCAACACATCTAGAAGTAAATGAGACAAGTTGAACATAATATTCACACAAGTCATAATCAGGGTCCAGGTTTTTCCAAGTTATAAGATAAGGAAAAGAAACACCTCTGCGTGAAGGAGAAGAGATAGAGGAGATGTAGCTAGAACCTTTCGGTTTTTTTTTTGCATGTTGTAATATTTAATATTTTCTATGAGAATTCCAACCATTTCAGGTTGAGACATTTTGTATAAATACATAAATCAAAGACTTAGCTCAGGCTTCTTCTTATCGATTGTAACCGAGAAAAATCTCCTTATAGAGTATTAATACAAGTGCAGACAAGGACTCCAAGTTTTGTTCAAATCTGGGTTATTTGCCTCTTTGTCCGTCATTGTCCATTTTCTTTATGTATTCCTGAATAAATGTTGATTCCAATTTAGTGCTACAACTACTGAAATCTTATTGTATCAATAATTTATTTAGTAAGTAGCTTTTCCTCTGTAATTACTGTGAGTAATACAAGACCTACTTGTTGTGTGGATTGCTGTATTTTTATAATTTATTCAAGGTTATACTAATATACTTTATTCTACTGCAATAAGGTGGGAATCTTTTGTAATTGATTCCTTTCTTTGTTTCACAATTTTTATTTTTATTTTCCATCACTTCACTTATTATTTCGATTTTGACCCAGATACGAAATACGTCCTCTGGTTGTCTGGTTGTTACATGGTTAATTTCATTAAGGAAATTTTCTCATATAACTGAGGTAGGAAAAACATTTTAAAAACACACTCTCAAACAATTTCTTGATGCTTGACATTATCCTTTGAGCCTTAATTTTAATCTCAGGACCAACATCTTTTTGGCACCGCTGTCGGGGACGGAGAAACAAAGTTATTTTTCGTTGGGGAAGTGACAAGGTAACGTTCTGTCTTTGATAGTGAACAAATATTGAATACTGTATTAAGACTATTTTTATCTTTCACTTGGTGACTCCACTACAGATAAATTGGCATTCGATCGAAAGAACATCAGGAAGAATCCAGACGATCAAATAACTACGCCCATATCTGATCCCGAAAAGTTGTTAAAACCCAAGGGATAACTCAAGTCCACTACCTCATCTTCAGGTAAGAAGTATCAACCCAAAATAACTCAAGTCAATACTAAGGTTTCGGTCAAAGGATTAACTCTTGAAGAAAATCTTAAAGAAACACCTTTTGCTCAGGCCTCAACTAGCAAACCCGAAATAAAGATCGAGATTGACCCTCCTAATACGTCAAAATTTCTAAATAGAAGAACCTCATCTATACCCACTATTATAATTTTTTTTTCTACCCCATCCTCTCCAGAAGTAAAGGTTTCAATTCTCTGAAACCAAGAAGAGCGTACTTTATACTCTTATTTTTCCTCTGTTGGTTCACCTATCTATACGTCTTGTAAGTCTGAAGAAGCTAGTCCACATTTTCCGTTCCCTCCCCTTCTAGAATTTCCATCTCATAACGATCATTTTCCAGACTCCCCTTCATCATATCCTGAGGAAGTCGAAAGGTCACCTCTTTGGTCCTTAGAAGTTTACGAAAATCCTCTTTTCAACTCCCGAAGCTCATCCCCCAGATTTGCAATGGATGTGTTTGGAGGTGGCCATGGAGGTGGCGCTGCCAGAGGAGGTCGTGTCACCGGAGGAGGTGGGGCTATCGGAGGAGGTGGTGTCGCCGAAGGAGTTGGGGATATCGGAGGAGGTGGTGTCGCCAGAGGAGGTGGGGCTGGAGGCGGATGTGTTCAAGGACCACTCCCACCCCCTAGGATTTTCACTAAAGTTGCTGCTAGATATGCCCCTTTAGTCCTTTTTCCTGTCCTTGACCTACCTGAAAATTACATGAAAAATTTACCAAATTTCACAGGGGAAGCATATTTAACGGCGATAGAACACATAACTTTTTTCTATCAATTCGATGATATCCTCGATATTGAACATGAAGACGTATACTCAAGTCTCCTAGTACAAAAGTTTGAGGGGAAAGTGAGGATTTGGTTTAGAGGACTTCCAATAGGATCCCTAAGGTCTTACGATGAGTTAGAAAATGCTTTCTTAAGATAGTGGGGAGAAAAGAAAAACCACTTGTACTATCTGACAAAATTTGGGTCTCCGAGGAAAAAGAATTCAGAGACAGTCCTAGAATTCACCCAGAGGTTTAACAAACTATATCATAAGATCCCAATAGAAGTTAAAGCCTCTCAACATGCATCTAAAGTGACATTCGTAGGGGATTTTGAGCTCGACTTTGCCTTGCTTATAAGGGAAAGAAGACCTGTTATCCTCACGGGAATGCAAGATGATGCTATAGAAATAGAGTCGAACATGATGGCATCGGGTAAACTAAAATCCAAGGTCGAGATGGGAACCAAGGAACCTAGATGCTTCATAGAACAAACAGGGCCCTCCGGATCTGTAAAATCTATAGAAGAAAAGATGGACTATATGGAAAAAATAATAAAAGACTTGTCAAATAAAATCTCCAGAATGGAAATAGACCAAGCTAAGCTAGATCCATTTGCTAGAAAGGATTTACGGATAAATCCTAACCCCTAGACTCAAAAAAAACAAATAAAAGACGAAGATAAAAAAATTCAGGCTCCGTTTAAGTCAGAAATTTTTATAGAAGATGATATAAATGATTATGAAGGGTTAGAAGAGGATGTAAATAACCTTGGGGATAAAGATCAGGAACCTCACCTAGCTAGACAAGACTATGAAAAATCTCTAGAACAAGAATCCCTATTGTTGGCACAGGGGCAGATCCAGGGTTCAACGCTTCAACAATGCACCAACAAAACCCTAACTACCGGCCCTTTCGGCAACACCTGCGAAGAAGATGAAGTCTCACCTGAGGTAGAGGTAGGGGGGGTTGTAGGACTTAGGTGTCTACAGCCTAGCTGGGACACAGATCTGTGATCACAATGCTTAACAGATCACTTAGCCAATAACATGCATCAAGTTCTAAGTCTTATTCACTTCACAGATTTACCCTAATTGTAGATTGGCACGGTATTAAACATATCTAACACTTCCAATAACTTAGCATAATCTCATATCTAACATTCATTCACATAATGAGAACTAAGCATTCATAGATCTATCTATCATACATCAAGAATAGTACACTAAGAAAATATAAATACAACATCAGGAACACATTGCACAAAGCACATCAACACATGATATACGTGGTTCACCCTAGTGCGGGGCTACATCCACAACCTCTTCTTCTTATTTATTAGCTTCTTCCCATCTTCTTACATGCACAGAGCCACAAAGCCAACTCCGCATAGGATAGGATATTTGCGCGCACCTCGCCAGATCCTCCTTCCCTAAGTTAGATCAAAGCACAAAGCCTTACACAATCCATCTTCACAAAGAACTTACAAAATGCTTTCACTTATCTCTACAAGTCTTAACACATAGTATGCACTAAGCCAAATACCACTATAATCACATAGATCGAACTCTAGCACTTAGCACTAAGCCATTGACCTTTCCTTACATTGCATAGCTACTTATTTATACATGGAAAAAGGGGCCTAAACATGGGTAAACCCATGGGACGACATCCCATACCCGTTACATAAACCCTAAAATCCCAAAAATCCCACAAAAAGGGAGAGATCCCACAATCTCCTCTTCGCCTAGGCGCTTCATTTTACACGAGCCTGTCGAAGTCCCAAAAATGGTCAAACACAACCAACGTTTCCTCAAAACTTGGTCAAGGGCCAACAAGCCCCCAACACTCATCTGTGACTCGTCCCAAGTCACTCTAATATGGGAAAAACTACTTTGAAGGCCTCGAGCTTAGCTTGAGATGCCTTGACTTGCTTCCTCGCCAAAGCCTCTTGCTCGACGAACTCATGAATAACTTGCTTGGTGATTGGGCCTTCTAGGCGCTGCTCTACTATGGTGACCACATGTTCTAGTTGTGAAACGTTTCCCTCGATCTCTTCAAAAAGTGTGTAGGCTTCGTCCTTCTCCGTCTGGAGTCTCTGTGTCGCTTCTATCACTTTACTATGGATAGCAGTGACCCGCTTCTAAACTTCGCGTTGATCCTGCAATCTCTTCATCTTCTCAACAACCGTAAGTTGTTTCAGCTGTGCTTGTACTGTCAATGCCTATTGCTTCTCTTCCTGGAGCTGTGCCTCCAATATCCTCTATTCTGGGTATTATGCAAGGTGCTCATAGGTCTATGCGCTTCGGTTACTTAATTGCTTTCATTCTAAATCCAATGCCTTGATTCATTCAACTGTT
>JZKD02S0763219.1:617515-634950 GCA_000966675.3 Picea glauca
GATTGGTTGATGACACATGAAGAAATCTTAATAATTATTTAAAAGGCATAAAATTGTTTAAGCTTATAGACAACTGATTCACCCCCCCCTCTCAGTTGTTCTAGTATTTCCAACAGCTTGTAGTTCTAACTCTGCTACTCTTGCTTGAAGATTTTGAATGGCCTCAACGAGCTTCCCCACTTGGCTCTCAACTATCTCTTCTTCCATCTGTGCCAATCTTGGCATAGAGTGAAGTGTTGTATTCACTGCCTCTTTAACTCCAATATTCTCCACAAGAAAATAATCTTTATCTTTCTGGATTTGTTCTCTGTCCACTTCGAACTTCGCCCGGAGGTCATCTTTCTCTTGCTATGCAACTCGAAGTTTCTCTAGGGATTCCTCCTTTTCTTGCTTCAAGGCCTCTGTGGCCTGTTCCTTTTCTTCCTATTCTCGACGAAGGTAAGCCTCTATAGAATCTGCTATCCTTCACAGTTGGGTGGGCTCATCCCCCAATTCTTCACCTTCCAATGACGACGGCGCAGTAGAAACTACACGGCTCGAATAGAGAGCTTGTTGTACCCACTTCAGTTTTGCCTTGGTTTTGTCATACATTGTTTCCTGCTTTGCTTCATTTCACTGCAAGATATCCTTCGAAGCATTTGCTATAGCTGCGATGATGAATTCAATATCATCCACTGTGAGAACATTCTGTGACTGAGGCTTATTGGCTCAGGATTTATTTCACGCTGAGGGTTTCTTTGGAGAAACCTTTCCTTTCTTTGATGTCTCAACCTCTGTAAGGGGATCCTTCAACGATGTTACTTCACCCTTTTCCTATTTGTCTTCTTCCCCTTCCTCCTCTTGGTTTACTTTGTTGCCTCCTCTTCCTCTAGGTGAGTTAGGTGTAGTTTCCTTCGATGCGCTATCGACGTCCTACACTTCCTCTTTTTTATTCTTCTTCCTTGCGCTGCTTGGTCCATCATACTCTTATTGGGTGACCAAAGGACTTCCAATGATGTCAGGGTTGGATCGCTCTGTATCTCCAACTGACAAAAGGAATTCAGTAGGCCATTCCTTGGTTATCTCCTCCATATATTCATCAGTCAATTTATAGTATGATTTCAGCTCCTTGTTTCTTTTGTCCCGACGCGCGGTGATATATATGAAGCGGCGGTCCGCGAGGAACTTCGCTAGTGGCCTAAACCGATGGATTGTATTCGACATCATTCGGGGGAAAGATTCAATGGAACGCATGAGCTGTAGGTAGTAGGTGTGGAAGATAGTGTTCGACTACCACTGCTTTTCCATATCGCTTGAATACCACAAGGTGGTGAACCTCGCGGCCATTGGTTCGAATGGCTTGACTTCAGGGAATTTCGCTCCCTCTAGAATCTCCTAAGCGACAAACTCTATTAAGATCAACAACCAGCTAATGTGGAACTCGTAGCCTTGGTCCTGTGCTTTCTGAAAGTCCTTCTCCAACTCATTGATGAGGTAGCTTGCCCAATTTATCTGCATCCCTTCAACGCACTTCCTTGCGAGGTCAACTACGAACCCCGTGATCTGCGTAGGGTTGTTCTTCCTGACAAGCTTGCTTACTATTAACTGACAAGATAGGTGCACTGCACCATATTGGATGGAGGATACCTTGTAGCCTCACTTCCCCTTCTCCACATCGTCATAGGTTTCCTTTATACGCTGTGCCAGGGAGTGATATGCAACCTTCTCTGGGTAAAAATCCTGAGGGTCTGGTCCCTACATGATCAATCCAGTGATCATGTGGATCAACACCGGATCCATTGTCACGCGCCTATCTAACCATAGATAACCTCCATGGTAGCACGACAGGAGGAGTTTAACGCACACTTTAACCTCTTGATGTCTGCCAAAGTAGGGTATCTTCATCATGTTTAAAATGGTGGACCTCACAATCTTCTTAGTCCATGGCTGGGGGACTATCTTTGGCTTTCTTCTAGTCATCTTTGTCAAGTACCTATGCAGCGCGAGCAATGCATAATTCTTCCTATCTCCCAGGTTAAAGTTGTTGATCTTAAGATCAAGGATCAATCCCATCAGTGGTCCTACTACATGTATCCCCTTCAGGAGGTATGCCATGATGAGTGTGTACTCAAAATATCTCGGGATGTTGTCACAACTAATTGTGCTAGCCAAAGGCAGGATGTAGTCAGGCAAGACCAACGGGATCTTCTTTATGTTCGCCAGATCGTTGCGATGTTTGCTTCTCTTCTCTGACATAGTTCGGGATGGCCCATATCTACGTCCAGTCGATGGGGATGCTTGCAATCCTCTCGTCGATGAGGTCTGTACTCTTAGGGACATGACCTTCTCATCCATAAGGTCTATTGGGATCTCCTCCACATACTTCTCTACTGCATTTCATTCACCCGACATACACACTCATGTTCAGTTATCTCGGGTAGGAAAACATGTGCTCAAGTTAATAAAAATGGGTGGCGAGGTCTCAAAATCATAGTGTGATAGAAATCGGTTCTCTTTTAGCTTGAATAATCACAATTTGCAAAAGTATCCCCGGTGAGGCATTCGACGGATTAAATAAGAAACATTGTAACAGACTCCTCCAATGGGCAGGAATGCCTCAATCAATACAATTCCATCCATTGGGGCATGGTCCCAATGGTCCAATGGCGATATTTCTAGAAATAACTACGTTTCTAACCGTTTCAGAGCGTATTTCTAACGTCGGGATGCCTCCAACGGTCACATAGCTTCGCCAAGTCAAAGTTCCCTTCTGTGTTGTTCTGCTATTTCAGCAAGGTTCAAGTTCTGCAAGCCTTCCTTCTGTGAAGTCCTCTATGGAGGTTCCTGCAATTTTTCTAACTTTTCATTCTTCTTATTGAGCTTTCGCACCTTCTTTCCCGTGATCTGAGTCTCTGGATTCCTCTTTCCATTTTTATTCTTATCTCCTCTTACCATTGGAACTTCGCACTGCTGAGGGTCTTTCAAAGGGTTCAAATGTGATACTTCTTCTCTTACTGTTTTTGGTGTAGGTTCTCTTCTTTCCTGCATGGATAGGTTCTTTAAGCCTTCCCGTGTTCTTTCAACTTTGACAACCTTCTTCTGCTTCGACTTGTCCTCCTATTCTTGTACTAGTCGCTCTATTTTATTGACTATGAAGTCTATTAATTCTCCCTTTTTTCTATTCTATGGCTTCTTCTTCTTCTTTCCTTCGAACCTGGTCTTTCTCAATCCAGGGATTTCCTATCAAAAGTGCAAAAGGAGTGTTATTCTCAACAAACTTAATGACCTTAAATTCTTCTTCAGTCGATGTTCCAAGAGAAATCGTATGTACGTGAGTAACTCTTCCACACAGGGTTATCATCTTTCCTTTAAACAATCCTATCCCTCCTAATGAAGGAATCATAATAGGCTTTCCCAAAATTTCCCAAGTGCTTTCTCACATGATATTCACTTGTGTTTCTTCATCTAGAACACAGTCTATGTCAAAGTATCCTATTCTTGTTTCTATGCACTCATTCTCTTTTAAGATCTCTGGTAAACTGATGTCTTTGTGATCCTTCAATGTTTCTTTAATCTGCAATAATATAGTCTCTGATTCTTTTTGGTGGTCTAACATATTCTTAGTCTCTTGACCTTCTTCATGGTTTTCTTGTCTCATGTTCATCTTTTCAACTTTAGCAATCATTTTGGGGAAATCCAAAACCTCATGTCCAGTATCTTTACAACAAAGAAAAATAGGACCTATACCAGGGAATTTCTTAGCAAGATGTATTCTACAACTATAACATAGTGTCAATCCTCTCTTTCTCTTGAACGATACTCAAATTTTTCTGTACTGCGCACTGGGATCACAGTGATGGACCTACAATCTGAAAAAATTCTTTCTAGGGTCCTGCATCCACTTGTTAGTCCAAAAATTATTTCTATGCATAGGAATAACATATCTTTCACTAGCTTTATCAAATTTATTCATATCAAATCTTCTTTCTTCTAGTCGTGCCCTAGTTTTCAGACTAGGACAAAATCTATCAAACATACCTAAATCCATACTTTCAAAACAAAAATTTAAACGTATCTTACCTTTACCAGAGCACAAAGCTTAAGATCTTACCTTTTTTCTTCAGATCCAGTTCCATTCTTAGCATAGAGTTTTGCAAGTCAAGTAGAATACTGCGCACTACAACAACAGATCTACGCACATATCTTTCTCTTTTCCTTAGTTCCCAACAATCACAGTTTCAGGTCCTGACAACAGAACCATTCATTGGCATAGGGGCAGACCCAGGGTTCAACGCTTCAACAACGCACGAACAAAACCCTAACTACTGGCCCTTTCAATAACACCTACGAAGAAGATGAAATCTCACCCGAGGTAGAGGCAAGGGGGGTTGCAAGACTTAGGTGTCTACAACCTAGTTGGGACACAGATCTGTGATCACAATGCTTAACAAAGCGCTTAGCCAATAACATGCATCAAGTTCTAAGTTTTATTCACTTCACAGATTAACCCTAATTGTAGATCAACGTAGTAGTAAACAGATCTAACACTTCCAACCACTTAGCATAATCTCAGATCTAACATTCATTCACATAATAAGAACTAAGCATTCATATATCTATCTATCATACATCAAGAATAATACACTAAGCAAATATAAATACAACATCATGAACACATTGCACAAAACACATCAACACGGGATATGCGTGGTTCCTTGGCCAAATTAATATCTCCATGCCCCTAGTTGAGCTTGCTAAGAATCCTATTTATAAAAAGTAGATCACTAAAATGATTAACTTTTCAGTTGCGGAGTGTCATGCAAATGTAATAAATTTATAGGTTGAAAATCCTAGCATTATGTTTGGTTCGCATATTGAAAACGCTAAGGATCCTGTAGCTTCTTTCTATATTACCTTAACTGTGCAAGATCATTTACTTCATAATTGTATGTTATATTTCGGGGCCTCTCACAACTTAATGCCTAAAGCTATCATGGAAAAGTTGGGCCTTGAAATCACTAGACCTTATCGAGATTTATATTCTTTTGATTCTAGAAAGGTTAAATGTCTAGGCATGGTCAAAGATTTAGTAGTAAATATTGCACGAGTTCCGGTAAAGAGAATCCTTATGGATGTAGTTGTTGTTGATGTACCTTCCAAGTACAACATGCTTTTATCTAGGTCTTGGAGTGCAAAACTTGGAGGAACACTTCAACTGGATATGACATACACAACTATCCTGATTTTTGGTGGACAATTTACTCAGTTCTACAAAGAGACTAGACTGACATATATCGTAAGTGACCCTCTAAACCCAAATAATTATCCAGTCTATGTCACTGATTAGGATTTAGGAAACTATGTTTTATCTTTAGACGATGATTTTGACGACTGTATAGAAGAGGAAAATAAAAAATTAGAAAAATTACCAAAAAATGTAAATACTCGAAAAGGAATTTGAAAAATGTTTTTCGATGGCACTTCGTCCTATGAAGGGGCAGGTGCAGGAGTGTTATTTGTGGCACCTAAAGAATAATATGTCATTATATTCTCTTACAGACTACAATGGGAAATCGATTATACAAATAATGTTTGTGAATATGAGGCTTTGGTTTTAGGATTGGAGGCTGCTAATAAGCTAAAAATTGAAGATCTAATAGTTTATGGTGATGGAGAACTTATCATAAAGAAAATAAAGCAAGATATCAGGATAAACATCCGAGATTAAGGTCATACAGAAATTGTGCTTGGGATCTAATAAATAATTTTTTCTTGTCTTTCAACATCCATCATATCTCAAGAATGGAAAATCAACAGACATATTCTTTGGCCAAGGAAGCTGTGAAGTTTGTGCCTCCTACTGTCCTAAAGCTAAAGTATCACATAGAGATGATACACAAACCATGAATCCCAAATAATGTGAAACACTGACAGGTCTTTGAAGACGATGAGAAGATTAAACAATTTCTAGAAATGGTTGATGAATTCTCCGAGACTCATATAGATCAAGAAAACCAAAACGATCCTATCTGGATCATGCAAGAAGTTGAAGATCCTAAAAATTTCCAAGATAAGATCGCGAACCATCGGATGCTAGTAATTAAGAATAATCAGATACCCAGATGTTTGATACCGTTAGAAAGACTATTTGACAAAGACGATATACCCTTGAAGTATACCCTACGACCTCAGCCTGAGGAAGTTGAGGACTGTGACCTAGGGACTAATTAAGAGCCTAAGATAGTCAAGCTATCTAAATATCTTCCAACTCAGGTAAAGAGTCAATATGCCAAATTTCTTAAGAAATACAAAGATTTCTTTGCCTGGTCATACGATGATTTAAATACTTATGATACCTATGTGATAGAACATACTATCCTTTTGAAACATGGTATCAAACCTTTTAGACAAAAGTTGAGATAGATAAACCCTATTCTCTTACCTGTAATAAAAAGAGAGTTCAAGAAGCTTCTTGACGCAAAGATCATTTTTCCGCTTAGATATTATAAATGGGTAGCAAATCTGGTACCTGTTAAGAAGAAAAGTGGAGAAATTAGGCTTTGCGTAGATTTCAGAAATTTAAATCGGTCATCCCTAAAGGAAAAATATCCTCTGCCAAAGATGGACCATGTCCTAGAAAAAGTAGTAGGAGCTAACAGGATGTCGATGATTGATGGCTTCTCAAGTTATAACCAAATTTTCGTTCACGAAGATGATACATAAAAAACTGCATTCACTACTCTGTGGGGAACTTTCATGTATGATAAAATGTCGTTTGGTTTAATGAATGCAGGTGTCACCTTACAAAGAGAAATGGATATAGCGTTCATCAGTGAGAGAGATACATTTTCCGTTAGTTACTTAGATGATCTAACAATCTTCTCTAATTCTGATACAGAACATCTGGTCCATCTCAAACCGACTTTTGAGAAATGTCAAAAATTTGGTGTCTCTTAACCCTAAACGTTTCAATTTTCTATGCAAGAAGGAAAACTTCTGGGTCATATCATTTTTAAAGAGAGAATTAAGGTTGATCCCAAGCGAATCGAGGCTATTGATACGATAAAAATTCCTAGAAATAAAAAATAAATCCAATCCTTTCTAGGGAAAATATTTTTTTTAAGAAGATTTATCCCTAACTTTGCTGAAATTGTCAAATTGATCACAAATATCCTGAAGAAAGAAAGTGAAATCAAATGGTCTGTTGAAGCTAAGGTTTCGTTCAAACGAGTTAAAAAATCTATAAGAGAATCTCTAATACTGGCTAGTCCTGACTATACTAAAGAATTCCAGATATTCTCTTTTGCATCTGAGCGTACTATCGCAGTTGTACTCCTGCAAAATAACGAAGAAGGTTTTTAATAGCCGATATCCTTTTTCAAAAAAAGTCTCAGAGACGCCGAAACCAGATATGACATACTGGAAAAACAATCCCACATGATAGTCAAAGCTCTCAAATCTTTCAGAACCTATGTACTACACTCCAGAATAATCACCTATGTGCCGACAAGCTCTGTCAAAGATATATTGGTGCAACCAAAAAGTGACGGTAGGAGAGGTCAGTGGTTATCCAAACTTCAAGAGTTCGATATAGAGGTTAAACCGACCAAACTGGTTAAAGGTCAGGCCCTAGAAAAATTATTAGCAGAGTCGAATTTCAGAGCACTTGGGATAAACCACCTAGAATCGTATGAGTCTATTCCAAACATGGGAGATCTAGATGACCAAGACCCCGCAATTCATATCGAAGAGAAATATTCTTCCTTCGACTGGTATTGCGACATCATTTCATATCTCCCCACTCTTTAGTGCCCGAGTGATATAACTCCAGAAAAGGCCATACCTTTGAAACTACACGCAGTTAAGTACTTTATTATCAAAGGAAAATTGTACTGGAAAGACACCCTAGGTTTCTTGCTATGTTTCCTAACCAAGACTAAAACAGAGGATGTCACAAATGAATTTCACAAGGGAGTTTGTGGAGGACATAACTCCTCGAGGGCCATGACCTACAAGATACTAAGAGTTGGATATTACTGGCCAAAGCTATTTATCAATGTGAATGCCAAAGTAAGAGCTTGCCATCTGTGCCAAGTGTTCTCTGACAAACAAAAACTCCCTACATTACCTTTGGTCCTAGTCAAAACAAAATCTCCTTTTCAACAATGGGGTTTGGACTTCATCGAAGAAATTAACCCACGGTCAAGCGCCCAACACAAATGGATTTTGACTTCTATAGACTATTTCACGAAATGGGTGGAATCCATTCCAACTCGTAATGCCATACATTCAGTGGTTATTAATTTTTTGGAGGAGAATATCCTATCCAGATTTGGATATCCACAGAAAATAGTTACAATTAATTCCCAAGCATTCAAATCCACGGTGATGATAAGTTTTTGTCAAAAATACAACATCGTGCTGGGGCATTCTACATCTTACTACCCTCCGGGTAATGGGTTGGCTGAATCGTCCAACAAAAGTTTGATGAATATAATCAAGAAAGTATTAACTGAGAATAAGAAGGCTTGGCACTTTCATCTAAAGTATGCCTTATGGGAAAATCGGATCGGCACTAAGAAATCAATAGGCATGTCTCCTTTCCAAATGGTTAATGACACTGATGTTGTTCTCCCTAGTAATATAGCTCTTCCAGTGATGAATTTGTGGCAAGATGCAAATGAAGAGCCAAATGATGTAATTAGGAGGATAAATCAAATAATTGAAGTCCAACAAAATAGGGCCGAAGTCGATGACAGACTTCAGAAATAACAAGATAATATGAAAGCCCTTTTCGATAAAAAAAACAAAAGACAGGGAATTTCTTCCTGGGGACTTAGTGTTGAAATGGGATGACAGGAAAAAAGATGTGGGAAAACACGACAAATTTGATCATCTCTGGTTTGGGTCGTTCAGAATTGCATCTACAGAGGGGAATAATTCTTTCCTACTGGAAAATCTAGACGAGAAATTTGTTTACGCCCATATCAATGGGATCTATATGAAACATTTCATGCAATAAACATGTTCTACCACACCATTGTATATATCGGTTTGGTTTTGTTGTTTCCACATTTTGTTCCTTTCTGTAGGTTATTTTAATTTTTGCTTTTAACTAAAACTGGTTTTATTTAAGAAAAATTAAAATATTTGTACTGCATATCATTTCTATGTTGCAGAATTATCTGACTATTTCCTCTTTGCAAAATTTAATTATCATATGGAAAAAAAGGAGGTATTGAAATACAACGCTCAGTTTTCAGAATATTTGTTTTCTCTCGAAACAAGTGATAAATACATAATTGTTTTAGTTGAAAATACCAATACAATTCCAGGTATGAACTTCTATATTTACTCTTCATACCAAAATGCTAAAAAAAATATCTTATAAAGTCCTAGTAAGGTCATACTTATGTGAAAAATGATCACCTGATTGAAGATTAAAAGGATATAGATCTCTAGACTTTTGAATGAAGAGAAAATAAAAACAAAAGAAACTTGATAATCAATAAGTGGGATTAGATGGAAATAAGATCCTTTTCAAAACCTTTGACTCCTCATTCTGTTCCCATCTAGCATATCATAAAGATTTTATTCTATCCTCATTCGCACTGCATGACCTTAAATCTTTGCAGAAAGAAAGATTTCGCCTTGACTCGCCAAGCTTAAAAAACCAAATCTTCAAAACAAGAGTGGGAGAAAATCTTTATGATTCCTCTAATTTTAACTGAAAGAAAGAATGTCTAGGCTAATCCTCACTACTTTATCCCTTCTATCATATTTGAACTGATTAGTTTCACTCAAGAGAAATCCATGGAAAATAAGATTCTCCCGTAAGAAATCCCCTATAGGTGAGGGTGTTTTGAAGGTCGGGAGAGGATTAGTCCAGAGTAAATCAAAGTGGGTTGACAAACCTTCGTCGCTAAATTATAAACATATATCATCCCATGTATGATGTATATAAATTGATTTCCCCCACTTCTAAAATATTAAAATATAAGATAGATGGTGAAAGGAAATTCAAAATTTGATTGCCCCCATCTTGTCCAAAAGAGATGATGAAAGGAAATTCATTTAAATGATTTCCCTCATCTCAGCAAAGTGCAAATTGAAGTGGTGAAAGGAAATTCAATGGGAAATGTAGATAACTTCACCAGGGTACTGAACAAGCTCACTGGAAGTGAAGCAATATCTATGATATATGCAAGGTTGTTATACATGTATATAATGTACTCTGGTAGCTAGTTCTCTTTTCGACAAGATTTACATTCTAAACCAATAGGGGACTCCCTAAACTAAATTGTTAAATTTACTTTACCTTAATGCGAACAAAATCAACCAAAGTCTAATAGATTATTTAAGGTTGTTTTGATTATCTTAAATAGATCTGAAGTCAGTTTCAGGAAAAGGGAAACTATTAATAGCCTAAACTCAAGATCAGTGAATGAGTGAGTTTGTGAAAGGTTTATGAGACAAGGTTGAAGTCTAATTTCTTTCTATATGAATTTTCAAAGGTGTTTCCCGGAAACCCAATGATGACTCCATTAACCCAATAGAGGCACTTGGTTTACTATCCTTCCATGCCTCTCAGGGAGACGCAATCCCCATATGGAGCCTATGTTGGAACATATTTAAAATTTTAAGCCTTAAGGTGCACAGAAGGTCCACCATCGATTAAGTTTCCCCGTCGACCGAACGATCAGTTTTTCCCCGAGTTTTTGGAGCCACGTGATTATTAAAATTGGTCAAGCCTCTAGAGAATGCTTCAAAGTTTTGGGCTTTGAAGTTTTGCGCTTCAGGCGTTTCACCATGTAGCATCTCCAAAGTCCCGATGTTCAAAAAGTGTTTGAAGGATCCTAGTCCCAATACACGTGTACCCCAATAAGCTTTGACAGATCATTACGGGTAATGGCATGTCGAAACGGTAATAAAGTTAATTTGTTGACGCATGAAACCGTAAATACCTAAAAGCTAAAACTCAATTAAAATTTAAATAGTAGCTTCACGCATCTAGAGTTTGGATATTTTCCATTCATCACACTCTAGATTCATGAAGTCCGAACTCCCAAAATAACATAAACACTAAGCACGATTAATTAAATTTAAAGATAATGAGCCGATGATTAATCGCTTTGCGATTTCGAGTTTCAGGAATCCTATATCGAGCTATTATCAAATATCCCAACGTCCAAAAACCTAAAAAGAATTAAATTTAAATATGATTAATTAATAGGTTAAATACTATTATCTCGTGATTAAATTTTTGCTAAATCGTAGCTCGGGTAAATTCAAATTTATTTCGTCCAATCTCCCGGTCACGAACCACCAAACATTAATGGCATTAATAATGAATCTATGACACTAATTTCAAAGAAGATCACAGATCACCACTGTTGGTCACTGTAATTGCTTATTTAACTAAACAATCAAGTGCTACATAAATTGTCAACCCAGGGAAGTCTGTTTATTTCAAAGGTAATCACACACTGTATATGCTCAATCTCAAAAGCAATCTAGAGTTGTAGTAAAAGTATATTAATCACACCTTTCCTTGAACAAACTGAAGTTCTACTTTGAATCACAGAAAAGCAACCTACCTATTGCAGAGTTCAAAGTTTAAAGAAATAATTATCCAAATAATCCTGGATTACATTAAGAAATCACAACCTAGGAAAGAAATCTTTCAAGATACTGCAAAAGGAAAGACCAACTATTCTGTAATAGAGAACATGACCCTATTCCCTAAGCAGGAATATTCAACACCTGTTTCCGATCATCACACTTTCATGAACTCATTACTAATCGAAATGATTGATACACACTGAAGGCTAACTATCTCTTAACAGAGAACAAGACCCTATTCCCCAAGAAGGAATCTTCGGCACCTGTCTCTGATTATCACACTTTCATAAATTCACCAAACAAGATTGCTAACTTGAATGATTAACAGTTACCCAAGCATGAATTATATGAAAACAATGTAACAATCAGTAAAGCAAAGTTTCAGCAAAACAGAGTTCAGTAAAGTAGAGTTTCAGCAAAACAGAATTTAATCAAGGCATGAACAAAAATAATACTAACACACTACAGAACTAATGGGTGAATCTTGTGAAGAAGGTGGGCCCTCCCTTCTCACAAGATTCCCCAGAAACGAAAGGAACTAAGAAGGAATGCTCAGAACAATCTTTTATTCATCTGTCAATTGTATCATGTTATAATTTCTGAAGTAAACATGTCCCTCTCTGTAATTCCTTTCTTAGCCCAGCAAAAAGGTCCCTTCTAATGATGATTTCCCCTTATTTAAAGAGGAGAATCCCCTCGATGCAATTTGATCATCAAATTACATGTGCACATCTGAATCCTATTCTTAGTCAGATCTAATTTCTATACTGGAATAGGATATCCTGATCTCCCGTAACAGAATGCTATTACAATAATTGAAATGGTGTTGAGTGAGGTGTAGTTGTTGCAGCTGGAGTAACAAATTCTTTATTTATCTTCTTGTTACTGCTGTTACTGTTTCAACATCGCAAATCGGGGGCTATTTCAGCAACGGGATTTGCGTTCTGACTGTTTCAGCAACATGGTCTCACACAGCAGCGATGGTTAATTCTGGCTCAAGGTGCAGCTGTTGTGGTGAGTGTAACAACTTCTTCTTGTGTGAATTGTTGTTTCAACATTATAGACCATGGAGAGTGTAACAACTTCTTGTGTGAGTTGTTGTTTCAGCATTGTAGACCACGGAGAGTGTAACAACTTATTCTTGTGTGAGTTGTTGTTTCAACATCGTAGACCACAGACTGTTTCAGCCACGGGGTTTGTGTGCTTTTGACTGTTTCAGCAATAGACCTTCAAACAGCTATGATAATCTGCAGTTCGAACTATTTCAACACTTATATATTTTAGATCAACGGTTAAGTATGAGAATAAGGTAAAATTATATGCAAAATAGATTAAACATATAGCAAAGAGAAGAGACGTTATATACCTTTGGAAAGATAGGGTAAGGTGATAATGTAAGTTTAAATGTGAGTGGAAAAAGGATGTAATGGTAGAAAAAAGTGTGAACAAAAAGGTACATTATAGGGTCCTAACATCCCCCCCAACTTAAAAGGTTGCATGTCCTCAAGAAACTTCAATCTGAATCAGAATCTGAATACCGACTCTGAGCGTGCAAGTTACTTAAGAAGTAGCTATGGAAAGTGTTGTCTGTTGGAGCTCTGAAACCTTGAAGGCGTTGTATCCTTTGCCAAGCTGTTGTTTCGATCTTCTTGGGAAACTTATGATGAACTTGATATTTCTCTGCTGACATCCATAGAATAGGAAAATGAAACTTATAACCTATCCATCTTTCAACACATTGCTGAACACATTTGATGTAGCTAGGTACCCTGGAGATTGTTGTATGAAGATTAGTGGGGCTAAAGGGATTGTGTTCCTGTCTTTTCTCAGCAGATTGTTGCCAAAACATGTTATTTTCTTGTAGGGCATCGATCTCTGTGGATTTAATCTGTTGACAATCCTGAAGCACTCTTGTATGTAGTTGCCGAATGTATTGAGTCATCCCTGGTTTCTTCAAAAACTGATAATACTCTACAACAAAGGGGGCAAAATTTTGTGGTTCTAGCCGTATCTAGAGAAGGTGATTATCCTCATTATGCTTGGCAGCTAGGAAGTCATTCTGCCATATGATGTGATTGTTAAGGAAGGAGGTGAGTGCCCGAATCTGGATATCACAGACAAGAGGGTTAAAGTTAAGCTGTCGGTTCTCAGGGATGGCCTCGTTATGAAGATATACCTCACAGAGGAGGTGTTGATCCATAACAGAGGCTTCTACAAAGGTTCTAACAAAATTTGTTGGATTTAACACTACATGGGGTCTGCCTTCTTTGACTGAGTTAATCTAAAAAAATGTAACTCGTTCCATGAGGAACATAGAGTAATTGCAGGATGGTTTCCTTGTAGCCAACAACTTTTGTGCCAAGTCAAACATCAGGAGCAATTTTCCTTTTAGCTCTTTATTCTGTTTCTAAAGGGTACGAGATTCCTGGTGTGTTTGCTCCAAAGCTTCCCAGTTTGAATAGATATGGTTTAGCCAGAGTAGTCTGTGCTCCTGCAGGCTTTTGTCCTGTGTAACAATAGACTCTTTTTTCCATTTGTCCATTATTGCCTGCTCATCCCATGGTTGAGTTTGTGTTTCAACATCACAAGTGATATGATGAGGTAGGGTCTGAGTGGCTTGTTCCACAAGGGTGTGGGTATTGATCTGTCTAGGAGGGGTAGATTCATCAATAGACAATGTTTGTACAACTTTATTAACAAAAACAGGGGCTTCAGATTTGACAATTGTTGTAGGCCAGGGTTCATTTTTAATTTTGGAAGGTCCTGCTAGTTCTTGTGTAACAACAGGGTTTTCTTCTTTGACTGCAAAAGTCATAAGTGCAGGGGAAGCTCCTGGCATTGGAATTTGAATTAATTTGTAGCCTGCTTGATAATAGATGTCCCCACATTGACTGTACATATACTCTCTACACTGATTCTCTGTTGTATTTTCCTCCGTCATGGTCGCTATGTGAGATAGGGTGTACAATTTAAGTTCCTTTTCGTAGGCTTCCTTTATCATGACTATATCTTGCTTGTAGGCTTCCAGTTTAGACCTTAGGAACTCATTTTCTTGTAAGACAGAGGCCATTGTTGGTTCTGGAAAGGGGTGACTGGTTCTTGTGTAACAGTCACAGCCACACTAGGTGGTTCTTTTGGAGCAGCTACAGGATCGACAATTGATTCTTGTATTTCAGCTTCTTGATGTAGATCAAGTAATGTTACAACACCCTGGGCATCTGATTCCTGTATCTCGGTAACAATATCAACAGCTGGTTCTTGTGTTTCAGCTGTAGCTTGTTCTTGTGTAACATCTATAGCTGGTTCTTTTGTTTCAACTACTGAATGAGTAGCTGGTTCTTGTGTTTCAACTACTGAATGAGTAGCTGGTTCTTGTGTTTCAGCTACTTGATGAGTAGCTGGTTCTTGTGTTTCAGCTACTAAATGAGTAGCTGGTTCTTGTGTTTCAGCTACTTGATGAGTAGATGGTTCTTGTGTTTCAGCTACTTGATTTGAAAAGGATGATGTCACAACACACTGGGCCTCTGGTTATTGTGTTTCAGTTCCCATGGGTGGAATAGGTAAAAATTCTGGAATTTGGGAGGTTGGAAGTGTGCGGGGTTTTAGCCGGATGGGTTGGGGGTTTGGGGCAATGGCAGTAGTGGATACTCTTGTTGAGGTCCTTGTTCGTTTTCTTTGTAAAAAGGGTGGAAAAAGAGGAATTTTCTTTTGTTTGTGTGGGGGCTTTTCCTCAGTGATGGGACAGGGAGAGTTGTTTGGTCCAGAATCATCGCTAAGGATATGAATGGTAGGAGTGGATGATTCTGGTAAGATGTGGGGTGGGATTGGTATGGTAGGAAGGTTAATTGGTAGGCGGACTGTTAGGTACTTCCAGAGGGTCTGGAGGGTTTTGTGGTTGTTGTTCCTGAAGATTTTCAGGATATTCAACAGCTTCTTGGGGATCTATGGGTGGGTTGTTTAGGAGAGGGTTTTGTTGGGAAAAACCCTTTTGAATAAGTAGTTGAGCGAGACGGTGATGGGTGAGGGAAAGGGTGAGATTTTTAGCCTTTTTACAGTAATGCGACATATTTTTAAGACATCCGAGCAGATAATAAGGAATGTTCACCAATCTAGCATGTCGTAAATGAGACAACAGGAAAAAATCGTACTGGTAGACTACCTGGTATCGGCCTTCACAGGTAAGGTAGTGCTTGACAAACTCTGCAACTTTCGGCCAAGGAGGCGACAACGAGGTAAGTCGGACACCCCGGCCTTTAGGCTCAATTTGTTCCCCTGGAAAGAGGAAATCCTGCTGGGCATTAAGGATGATATGTTTGTAATTGAACCAGCGAATGAAATTGGCAGGGAGACTTGAAACCCGTGCTATATCCTACTCTGTAACTAGAATCTGAACCCCTTGAACAATGGAATGATCTTCCTAGAGATTTCAAGCAAATTGAAGAACCTGTTGTTGATCAAATCCGTGGAGCCTCTGAAAATAACCCAGCCATCCTGCCTGCAGAAAAATTTGATAGACTTCTGGATATATTTCTAACAGGGCTGTCGTGGTGGCTTCGTACCGTATAACAGTGCCTCCCATAGCTAACAGCTCAATAAAATGCACTGTCAGAGAGTCGAGTAACCGCTTATGTGGAGAGTGAGTTTTTCAGGTGAAGGCATGCAAATGGTGGTGAAACAAATGAAAGGATGGTAAAAAAGGAATGACGGTGGTTGGTTCATGTGAAATGATGGTATAAGATTTCGATATTCCCCCCCCCCTCCCCCCCCCCTAAAGTATGGCTACAATAATGATTTTACACGAGTGGTAATAATGAGTTGGGATCTTCTCATTAACTATAGTTCAATTCTATTTACATATAAAGTTTACATACCTCATCTTTACCTTTTGATTCGTACTTCAAACAAAATGTAGCACCTATCCATAATAGTTATGTAGTAGCCATGGCAGAGACTTTAGATTTGTTAGAGAAATTGTATCAAGGATTTGTTTAGTGGAAGGACAAAATGTAGCATGAGAGCAAAAGAGCTTATTGACAGGGAATGCTGAAAAGTTGGTGTTTCAGCAATAGGGAAAGAATAGAGAAATGTTTGCTGAAGGGTGATGTTGCAGAATACTGCTGAGGAAGTGGTGTTTCAGCAGTGGTGACATGTTGCTGAGTAGTGGTGTTTCAGCAATAGGGAAAAGGGAGAAAAATTGTTGAACAATGGTGTTTCAACAATGGGGAAAAAGGGCGAAAAATTTGCGGAACAGTGGTGTTTTGGCAATGGGGGAAAGGAAAAAAGTTGCTGAACAGTGGTGTTTTAGTAATGGGGAAAAAGGAAAAAAGTTGTTGAATAGTGGTGTTTCAGCAATGGGGAAAAAAGGCAAAAAGTTGCTGAACAGTGGTGTTTCAGCAATGGGGGAAAAGGTCAAAAAATTGCGGAACAGTGGTGTTTCGGCAATGGGGGAAAAGGAAAAAAGTTGTTGAACAATGGTGTTTCAGTAATGGGGAAAAAGGAAAAAAGTTGTTGAACAGTGGTGTTTCAACAATGGGGAAAAAAGGAAAAAAGTTGTTGAACAGTGGTGTTTCAGCAATGGGGAAAAAGGGTGAAAAATTGCGGAACAGTGGTGTTTCGACAATGGGGGAAAAGGCAAAAAGTTGTTGAACAATGGTGTTTCAGTAATGGGAAAAAAGACAAAAAGTTGCCGAACAGTGGTGTTTCAGCAATGGGGAAAAAGGGAAATAGTGTTTCACAAAATGAAGCTTGGCTCTTTTTGGAGTAAGATCGTCCTTTCTTGGTAGGCCTTTTCTTTGATCGAGAATCTGCAAAAATCAATTGTAACATGGTATTTA
>JZKD02S0763219.1:634960-645606 GCA_000966675.3 Picea glauca
CAAGGTTTTGTAGTGCTTCCTGAAAAGAAACACCATAAGGGGTAAAATCATCCATAAAAATTTCCATAGAGTCATTAAGCATATCAAAAAAGATTCCTATAACTGCTCTTTGAAAAGTTGCGGGTGCATTACATAGTCCGAATGGGAGGACTCTATAAGAAAAAGTTCCCCAAGGGCTAGTAAAAGTGGTCTTATCTTGGTCTTGGGGTGCAATTTTGATCTGATTATACCCACTGAAACCATCTAAAAAGGAGAAAAAATTATTTCCTCACAAACTGTCTAACACTTGATCAATGAATGGTAATAGGAAGTGATCTTTTTGAGTGTCTTTATTTAAGGATCTATAATCTACACATACTCTCCATTTCCCATTTTTCTTAGGGATTATTACCAATGGGGAAACCCATTCATTGTCCGATATAGGATATATAAACCCTGGATTGAGCAATTTTTGAAATTCGTCTTTAAGAATTTCTCTTAGATTAGGGTTCATTCGTCGTTGAGATTGGCAAATCGTTCGACAATCTGCCTTGATATATATACGATGAGTGCATAATTCAGGAGAGATTCCTTTCATATCTGTATAGTCCCATGCAAATGCTTCTTTATGTTCAAGAAGTAACTTTATTAATTGTTGTGTTTCAGCATCTGTCAGGTTGGGGTTTATGTTCAGTGTTTTTCCAGGTTCAATTTCTACTGGTATACTTTTAGAAGAGATGGTGGCTGATGTTTGAGGTGGGTTTTCAGAGTTAAGGTTTTCCTGGTTATCTGACTCCAAAAGTGAAGCTAGTTGGTTATGATTTTCTGGGGTCACGGAGGGGGGCTCACAAATAAAATTATTAATTACCTCATCCTCGGTGGCATCTTTAAGTCTTAAGGCTTGTCTGATAGTCAAGATGGGTTGAGTAAGTTGATCATCAAAGTCTACCCATACATAATTATCATTATTAATCAAGGGTGTAGCGTGAGGGTAGAGGGTAAGTTGTTTAGTCTCGTAACCGTTGGAAATTGTCATTGAACCTGATCTACAGTTGATAAAAGGATCTGTTGTGGCTAGCCAAGGCCTGCCCAAAATTAGAGGGTGGCCCCCCAACTTTGTTTTACGTTGTAATACCACAAAGTCAGTTAGATAATTCCAGGATTCCACTGAGATAATTAGGTCTTCAATGAATCCCTCCGGTTTGATTGTAGAATGGTTAGATAATTCTAGGATGGTTGGGGTGTCTCTGATTTCATTCTGCAGTTGTAACAATTGTGAGGTTTCTAGAGTCATAATATTGACAGCGGCACCTAAGTCTACCAGGACTCGAGGGACTATCATTTTTCCAATTTGCACTGAGACGGTAGGGTGGTCGGGATCACCATATTTAACTGGGGGAACTTTGCCTGACATTAGTGCAGACAAGTTACCCATGACATGAACTGTGAGGGGATCTTTAATTTTCCTACCAGGTTTCTTAACACAAATATGTCGCATAGTCCTGGCATAAATTGGTACATCTCGGAGTGCTTGTAATAGAGGAATTTTGACATAAAGATTATGTAATTCCCCTAGAACATTGAAAGCAGGTGGCTAAGGAATTTTAGTCAAAGCTAAATGCTCAGGAAATGGTGGTTTTGCTGTCTCAACAACAGTGTTAGAGGATGATTGTACCTCTTCAGGTACATCATGCTTTTTTGTTTCCTCTTTATCAGAAGAGGTAACATTAGCAATGATTGGTTCTATTATTTTCCCAGATCGTAAATGAATATCATTGCATTGCGCAGGGAAAAGAGAAAGTGTAGGCTGGTTATGAATATCAATGCACTGCACAACTTTATTATTGGGGTTAGGGTTAGGTTGTACAGGTAGTTGGGGCCTCATCATTTGATTTTTTGGTGGATTACTTGGTGGTAAGGAGAGTGGTTGCATAAATTGTGATTGAGGTAATTGATTTGGGAATGGGGGTTGTTGTCCTCTCCAATTTGGATTCCATTGGTTAAGATACGGTTGTTGTTGTGGAGGCCAAGGAGTCCACATTGACGAATCAACAAAGGGAGGGTTAGTTTGTTGCATGGGTGGGTAATTCATTTGGTTTAGGTATTGCATTTGATTATAGGGAGGGTAATTCACTTGATTAAAAGAAGGATATTTATTCCAATGATTAGAAGATGTAAATGGCATATTAGGATTCATACCTTGTCCCCGTGGTTGCCATTGCCTTCTCTGTGTCAATAGATAGACAGCTTCAACTTCCTCATCAGTTGGTTGTAATGCTGCCTTGATTCCTAGTAAAGAAGGACATTGTTGAGTTTCATGATCCTTATCACAGATGGTGCATATTTTCTTTTTGTCCAATGGGCATTCCCTTCGTGGGTGCTTATCTCTGCATTTAGAACAAAAGATGGACAGAGTTGCTTCTGCTTCAACTTGTTTCTTTTGAATCTGCAGGGTATCAATTTGTGAGGCAAAAGAGCTTAACATTTCAGTTTTAAAACCTTCAAGTAAATTATCTATTTCGTCTCTTGTTGCTCCCCCACTGGCTGATTTTTGAACTCTTGAAAATGTGGTATCCCTGCTATTTGATCTATTCCTTGAAGCTCATTTTGAACATATTTTACATAGGTTAACAATTTCATCATATGATTCTTTAGATATGTCCCCTTTTCCAAGAATATTCAACATATCTAGACAGTCATCCCTTACTCCTTTTAGTAATATTGTTTTAAGAATATCTTTACTTACATCGGGGTGACTAGATCTTTGTAGATTATACTGTAGCCTTTCTACAAAGTCCTCCATATTTTCATCTTCTTTCTCTATCATCTTGAATAGTTCCTCCCTTTTTTCTCTTGTTCGAAAATAGTCCTGGTATTTATGAAGGAAATTTTGTTTCATTTGATCCCATGTTGTGATTACATGACCTCCAAGACTCATGAACCATCTTAGTGCATTTCCTTTCAATGTTGCTGGAAATAGTTTTAATTTTTGAGAATTGGAAATGTAATCATAACTTCTGCATAATATGTCAAACTCAAAAAGGAATTCATCAGGATCTTCTGAAGATAAACCATGAAAGTTAGGTAACGCTGAGAGTGGAATGTTCTTCATGGGATCTACCCCTCTAGGAATATCACCAATAGGAAATCTTAAAGTGGAAAAAGAATTTTCATCATTTACCTCTCTTTCAGGACCTGCTTGTTCTTCATGATGCAATTCTTCATTATACTCATCCATGTTTTCTTCTGTTTTCTCCCCTGCTGTGCTTGCTTTGTCCTCAATGTTTCCTACTAGTTTCTCGATTGTCTCAGGACTCCAAACCTCTTTCCCCGTTTCAAAGTTTGCTTGAAAGGAAGGTTGGGACTTCGGTTTCCGAGAGTTTGGTCATTGAGGAGCAACAGATTCCGATTTTGATATAATCTTGTCAATATAAGTAGTTCTTCCTCCTCTTCCTCTACCCCTACCATCTGTAGGGTCAGTTTCTTTGGGGTCTTCGCGTCCTCTCATGCAATCTTTATATCTGAAAGAACATAAGTTCTTTTGAAATCTATAATTACCTTCCCCGACAACGACGCCAAAATGTTGGTCACTGTAATTGCTTATTTAACTAAACAATCAAGTGGTACATAAATTGTCAACCCAGGGAAGTCTGTTTATTTCAAAGGTAATCACACACTGCATATGCTCAATCTCAAAAGCAATCTAGAGTTGTAGTAAAAGTATATTAATCACACCTTGCCTTGAACAAACTGAAGTTCTACTTTGAATCACAAAAAAACAACCTACCTATTGCAGAGTTCAAAGTTTAAAGAAATAATTATCCAAAGAATCCTGGATTACATTAAAAAATAACAACCTAGGAAATAAATCTTTCAGGATACTGCAAAAGGAAAGACCAACTATTCTGTAACAGAAAACAAGACCCTATTCCCTAAGCAGAAATCTTCAACACCTGTTTCAGATCATCACACTTTCATGAACTCATTACTAATCGAAATGATTGATACACACTGAAGGCTAACTATATCTTAATAGAAAACAGGACCCTATTCCCCAAGTAGGAATATTCAACCAAACAGTATTGCTAACTTGAATGATTAACAGTTACCCAAGCATGAATTATATGAAAACAATGTAACAATCAGTAAAGTAGAGTTTCATCAAAACAGAGTTCAGTAAAGTAAAGTTTCATTAAAACAAAATTTAATCAAGGCATGAACAAAAATAATACTAACACACTACAAAACTAATGGGTGAATCTTGTGAAGAAGGTGGGCCCTCCCTTCTCACAAGATTCCCCAGAAATGAAAGGAACTAAGAAGGAATGCTTAGAACAATCTTTTATTCATCTGTCAATTGTATCATGTTATAATGTCTGAAGTAAACACATCCCTCTCTGTAATTCCTTTCTTAGCCCAACAAAAAGGTCCCTTCTAATGATGATTTCCCCTTATTTAAAGAGGAGAATCCCCTCGATACAATTTGATCATCAAATTACATGTGCACATCTGAATCCTATTCTTAGTCAGATCTAATTTCTATACTGGAATAGGATATCCTGATCTCCCGTAACAGAATGCTATTACAATAATTGAAATGGTGTTGAGTGAGGTGTAGATGTTGCAGCTGGAGTAACAACTTCTTTATTTATCTTCTTGTTACTATTGTTACTGTTTTAGCATCGCAAATCGTGGGCTATTTCAGCAACGTGATTTGCGTTCTGACTGTTTCAACAATGTGGTCTCATGCAGCAACGATGGTTAATTCTGGCTCAAGGTGAAACTATTGTGGTGAGTGTAACAACTTATTCTTGCGTGAATTGCTATTTCAGCATCGTAGACCACGTAGAGTGTAACAACGTCTTCTTGTGTGAGTTGTTGTTTCAGCATCGTAGACCACGGAGAGTGTAACAACTTCTTCTTGTGTGATTTGTTGTTTCAGCATCGTAGACCACAGAGTGTTTCAGCCACGGGGTTTGCGTGCTTTTGACTATTTCAGCAACGAGCCTTCAAATAGCTATGATAATCTGCAGTTCGAACTGTTTCAGCACTTATATATTTATGATCAACGGTTAAGTATGAGAGTAATGTAAAATTATATGCAAAACATATTAGACATATAGCAAAGAGAAGAGATGTTATATACCTTTGGAAAGATAGGGTAAGGTGATAATGTAAGTTTAAATGTGAGTGGAAAAAGGATGTAATGGTAGCAAAAGTGTGAACAAAAAGGTACATTATAGGGTCCTAACAACCACCTAGATATTTTCATTAAGGAAAGTGAATAAATTGTTAGTAAAGGTATCCATAAAACCAATGCAATTAAGGTGAATAAAGACAATAGAGTTTGAAATCTCATTTTCATTTCTCGCAGAACAATTTTTAGCAAGATGAGAAATTTACTCATTTCCCTGCAACAGGTAGCACAATTCTGAGCTTACTACTATCATGGCTCCATGGAAAATATCTAAAGAAGCTGGTGAAAACACAAACCCGAATGCATACGTCCTCTCAAACACCTTGCCGATAGCTATAGATACCATGAAAATCTAGACGTAGGTGTTTGATATCCTGCAACACAAATTGATGAACTGCCCAGAATAATTGGGCTATGAGGTGATCGAAATGTAGGAAATGAATATCAAATATATAGCTCAATCAGAGTTGCATAAGATAGCCGTGCGGACAAGGCTCATGCCATATAACGACATGATAGGTTGGGCCCTGGAGAACGTTAACCTCTCAACCATGAGCATCCACAATTCACAGAAAATTGTCGTTGGGTCTTTCTGACCAGAGAATATACAAATGATGTACAAATTATCGCATGTTTTCAAACACAATTACAATGCATATTTCCTAAAAGAGTTCGACGAAGAAGAATGAATGAAATATGGAAAGTACTACCCTGACTTAATCAAGGACTGGTGAGCACGCCCTGAGAAATTTAGAGAATACACCCATGGAATATATGTCACTACGTCACTAGACATCCATATGATGTATGTGACAATGATGTTATGTAGACTTTTCAGGAGAGAAAACTCTGCTCACTTCCTACTACCATGGGTACCAATCATGCATGAAGTTGCAGAAGGTTTTTCTTTCAATTGGGCCAAGATATTATCAGAAAGTTTGGCTAAGAAAATCATAGATTATCAGTCATTGAAAGCCAAAGGGAAACCTTCCTCTTTCTACATGTCAGCATACATTATGAATACCATTTGATTTATGACGTCGTTTCCTCTGATGAGCTGGATCTAGACTCCGACCAATGTTGTGCCCATACATTTATTTCACTTCAAGCTGTGGGAGGATAAAGAAA
This sequence comes from Picea glauca, assembly GCA_000966675.3. Taxonomy (NCBI): domain Eukaryota; kingdom Viridiplantae; phylum Streptophyta; class Pinopsida; order Pinales; family Pinaceae; genus Picea; species Picea glauca. Next base: position 641,265 of record JZKD02S0763219.1, read on the forward strand.
AATATTTCTTCTATGAAATCTGCAACTATGTGGTGGTGTCGATGCATATCGATCTCTACGGTTTCCCACCTCCTAGGATTTCTGATAAAATAATGACTAACCTGGGGAAAATAGAGGACTGGTATATTGAGGAACATTTCTCCTACATCAGGGTTTTTGGGTGTTCAGTTCCCCCACATGCTTTACCAAATTTTCTACCAAATTGGCTGGTGTGTCGGGAGGTGGCATATTAAACTGTGACATGAGGAATCAACAAAGAATTAAAAGCAACGCAGAAAAAGGTATGGCCAACTTTCCCTTTACAATTTGGTATGTTCTCATTATTAGAGTTTGGCCACTCTAAAGTGGAGGTTGCAACCCTAGAATACATTAAGCTGGTCAATATTGAATTCAAGAAGCATGATCCCCATAAGATCGTGAAAAACCACCTGGCTCTATACAATATAAAGAGATATGAGCATGAAGACTCCCCATAGGATGAAATATTTCAGGGAGTAAGGTCATACCAGGATGTGCTGAGAAGAGTCCGAACTTTGGCTTCAGGTCAATTAGCCGAGTTCTATAATTTCCAAAGACACAAAAGGAACAATTTACCTAAAGTATTACAAGGAGAAACCTAGAAACCTCCATCTACACAGGAAGTTGTGACCGAGGGTTTAGAAACAGGAAGTTATAGTGGACAAGACACTCAAGAAAATTTGAAGGAAACTAAGGTTTTAACACAGAAAGTGGACGTTGCATTATCAGATCTGCCTGGTAATCAAGCGAGAGTTCAATATGAATATTTGATAAAAGAAGGACAGGATACATCACCATCCACACCAAACAAATCATCTACCAACGTAGCAGGGAAACAACCATCCACCAAGATAGGTTTCCCTATCAAGTCATTTATACCCTTACAATCCAGCCAAGGAAATCTAAATGTTGAAGTCGTATTCATAGAAAATATTACTTCGATTACGACAGAAGAAATGCCTCCCTCAAACTTCTTTTTCAAAAAGAAGAGGAGGGCCATAATGAAATAAGAGACACATCAAAAGGATGGTGCAACCATCAAAATACATAGAGTGTTGTATGATGGACATGCTTTTGATGAGACAGATTTTGCTATGGAAATGGCAGGCTCATTGGGAGATTTCGCCACGACAAATCAGTTGTCGGTAAGAAATCTCGCGGAGAAACTAAAACAAAGGAATCTGTTGGTAAGACATTTGCAGGAATAGAAGGAAACCGTGGAAAGATATGTGAGGAATCATATGAATAAGGATTTTGAAAAGATCATAGTCTGTGACAGATAGCCTTGATGAAAATTCACAGGACAATAGAGAATTGTCCATTCAGCAAGAAGCATTGATCAAACAACTTCAGGCCAAGATAGATTTAGTTGAAGTTACAAAGGTGGAGATGGCATCTTTTCAAGCCCATGAATTGGAGGTGCACGAAAATCTAGAATCATCCGAGCAAAACCCTTTTACAAAAGTAGAAGTTGTTCAAAGTTGTTATCGGATGGCAAACATTTTTCTAAATAACATTTATATTAAGGAGAGAGAAGCGACTGTAGCTTGGGATAATTTCTAGGAGGATATTTTAATAGCAACAAAGGGTGAAATAGTAGAGGTCCCTCGATTGTCTCTTTCCGAGCAAACCTGAGGCGATGTAATCCTAAAGGCCTGGGAGACTAATTTGGATGAAAGCAAAAGATTAGCTAGGGAAGTAAACAAAGCTTGTGAAGAAGAATTGTCTTCACTTGACAAAGGGTTACTAGACATTGAAAGAGATAGTATCTCTGAGGCCCTCAGGCAGATTGATATATTAAAAAATCAACTTAACACTAAGACAAGCATAGAAGAAGCCCATACGACTATCCAACAATTGAAACAAATTGAATTTATGTAGATTAATAAGTGGATAGTAAATCCTTGTTTACAACTATGGGCTATCTCTTTGGAAGTAAGGAAAATACAAGATAAGTTTCCTCATATAGAAAATAAGTTGTATATTTTCGAGGAAAATGAAACAACAAAACCTTCCAGGTTAGTGGTGCAGTTAGTAAGAAGATGAATCCAGTATGTTGAAGATGAGAAATAAAACACATCTGGAAGTAAATGAGACAAGCTAAACATAATATTCACACAGGTCATAATCAGGTGCAAGTTGTTTCCAAGATGGAAGATAATGAAAAGAAACACCTCTGCGTCCAGGCGAAGAGATAGAGGAGATGTAGCTGGAACCTTTCGGGTTTTTTTTTTGCATGTTGTAATATTTAATATTTTCTATGATAATTCCAACCATTTTGGGTTGAGACATTTTGTATAAATACATAAATCAAAGACTTAGCTCAGGCTGCTTCTTGTCGATTGTAATAGAGAAAACTCTCCTTATAGAGTTTTAATACAAGTGCAAAGAGGGACTCCAAGTTTTGTTCAAATCTGGGTTATGTGCCTCTTTGTCCTCCATTTTCCATTTTCTTTATGTATTTCTGAATAAATGTTGATTCCAATTTAGTACTACAACTACTAAAATCTTATTGTATCAATAATTTATTTAGTAAGTAGCTTTTCCTCTGTAATTATTGTGAGTAATGCAAGACCTACTTGATGTGTGGATTGGTGTCTTTTTATAATTTATTCAAGGTTATAATAATCTACTTTCTTCTACTGCAATAAGGTGGGACTCTTCTATAATTGATGCCCTGCTTTGTTTCAGAGTTTTGTTATTTTCCTTCACTTCACTTGTTATTTCGATTTTGACCTAGATACAAAATACGACCTCTGACTGTTACATGGTTAATTTCATTAAGGAATGTTTCTCATATAACTGAGGTAGGAAAAGCATTTTAAAAACACACTCTCAAACAATTTCCTAATGCCTGACATTATCCTTTTTGCCTTAAGTTTAGTCTCAGGACTGTTGTGCTACTTATATGTTTAGTATAATGCACTCATTAATTATCAATCTGGGATTCGTAATCAACAGAGTTATAAGACACTAATAAGAAAGGTAATTCTAATGTCATGAGAATAGAACTATTCTAGATTAAGCATGCTGGAAATAAAACAAACTAGCAAATCAAAACACACTTTGGTTATCTTTCACAGAGAGGATATCTACTCCATTATGGCACATGCAAGTATGAGATGGAGTTATTTTGAAAGATCCACTCTGCTATCTGACCCAAAAAACTAACTATGCAATCACACTTCTGAAAGGGAAATCACACATCAATCATCAAGACATAGCATGGGTAGTTCAATAGTCAATATACTGAGTATGTTGTGGTTCACAATGTGCTGTTGTAAACTTCACTAGTTCTCCTTCAAATATGTCTGACTACTGTTTCCAACATTTATGTCCATGAAACAAAATCAAATTCATAAAAACAGAAACAGAACATATGCAAAACAGAGTAAGTAAAGATCTCCAAACAATCTTATGATCGAAATCCTAGTCTAAACTATACTGCTATCATCTGAAAGAATTAAGATTCAGCTAATCTAACATCTATACTATTGAAATCAACTACTAACACTAATATATAAGGATTCTAACCTTTGTTGGGTGGTGGTCCCTTGCCGCTTAAACAGGTCAGCGACTGGAGTCTACAATAAACTTTCTTTCAATCCACAAATTCCTCTTACTTAAATTTCAAAACAGAGAATTAAACTATGCTAACAACTCAACTCACATTCATTGATAAATGATCAAGACCTGGAAATAATTGACATCCTTCTATTACACTTCAACTCAGAATGTGTTCTACAATATGTAACGTTGCTTCACATACTGTGTTATGCTAACTCTCTACTACCTCCACCATCCTTGCCATGACTATTTAAACAGTCTTAGTCGTGAAACACAAGGAGGTGAAATCTTTAGCAAATCAGCTAATTGTCAAATTTATATATTCGGTTACACATATTCAGATTCATCCTCATGACATGAAGTGTATGAGGATGAAGCAATAGACAAACAAGCTTATCATAACCTTGCTAGATCTTTAATGATTCAAAAAACATCCAACAATTATCTTTAGTACGATCTAGAGCTAAACTTGGTATATTCTACTTCCTATATCGGTACCGGATCGTGACAGGTGAGATTCAGTAAATGGTACCAGATCCGAACAGTGCAAAAGTGGTTGGTACCAGATCGTGACAGTCTGCGACCGTTGGTACTAGATCGCGACAGGTGAGATTCGGTACCGGATCTGAATGAAAGGTGTGCTTGGTACCGGATTCGAATAGTGGAAATCTAGCGCATGAGTACGAGATGGGTAAGTTGGTACAAAAAGGTTGGAATCATCTAGAGATCAAAGGTTATACATAGAAAATTGAAACAT
>JZKD02S0763219.1:697304-713938 GCA_000966675.3 Picea glauca
TATATATATATATATATATATATATATAAACATTCATATTTAAGTAATATCTATATAACTTAAATGTGAATGTTGATATAAAATTATTTTACATAATGTGGATGTAATTTATTTATTTTTTAAATGTCACATGTTAACTTTCAATTGTTTTACACACATACACACAAAGACATATTAAAATAGGTGGATATAGAAATATTTTATTTATTGTTCACATTGAAATTATTTTATTCTTATTAATACTTTTTAAATACCATATGTCAACTCCATAATTATTGAAGGAATTAAGCATAGGCCTAACTCCAAGGGGAACAAGAGATTGGTGACCTCCTCTTCACGTCTCTCTCAATTACTTTTACTTTCAATTACTCGATCTCTTTCTCTATCTCTCTATAGAGTTGATATAAAATTATTTTACTTAAGATGAATATTGAAATATTTTATTTATAACCAACATTAAAATATTGTTTTATTATGATATTTTCTGTAAATGTCACCTATTACCTACATATTGAACAAGAAAGAAAAGACCTTGAAATAATAATAGATCTTTTAAAAGTTATGTATTTGGAATCTCAAAAATTGTCAAATATAAATAAGCTAACAACAAATGATAAGAAATGGTTTTGACTTAATTTATGTAATTTAAATCTAAAGTTTGATATCCCAATTCTACTATCAAAGCAACTAAATAAATCAACATATAGGTTAAATTTCATATCCACAAAACCCTAGCCCCATATTAAAAGTATAAAGTTCCATTATTATTATTATGTAAATGTTAAACTCCACAAAGAAAATTTAAATTTCAAATATCTCTAGTGCATTTTTTATTTCCACATATTTTTTTTTCCCCAGAAAAAGTTCATAATTTCATTATGGAGTAACAAAATTACATTCACAGATATGAACTAGTTGTTAAGACTGTGTTCATATTTTCCAGCCAAAAAAGAGAGTTGTTTTGTTTCTTATGTTCATACATATACTTCACGTTTATATTTTCCCCATATCTAGTAGTCTTTGTTGTTCATATCAGTTCCATATACATTCCTTTCATAATACAAAATAGAAGTAAAAAGATCCCTTCAAAGTATAGAGGCTCCTCTCATGTAGAGGTATTTTAGTTACCAAAAAAAGAGTTTTTCTGATTTTCATGAAAGGGTCGGTGGTAGTATCCCTGTGCTCCATCAAGAGTATGTTCAGTTACGTGCCAAATTCCATAGGCTAGCTGCATGGTTTCCTTGGAAAGTCTGTCTTCCAATTGACTCATTTCCCTGTAGATGTGAGAAAAAGAGATATTGTCAAATAAACTTTTAATTCAAAGAACATCCTCATGCAAAGGGAGAAAACGTGAGATTTTGCATCTATGTATTCCATTAGCCCAGTTGATGATAACTAGTGAATCTCCAAAGATTTGAAGAGCTTTGCATCCCTTTTCAATAGCAAAGAGTAAGAGTAGTTTTAGGGCCATGAGTTCTGAGTAATTATTTGTTCCGGCCCCCAATCCCTCCTTGAGGTAAAAGTAGTGTGATGGGGATAAAAAGAGACATCCTCCCCCCCCATAGTTTCTCTAGTTAGACGGGGAGGCCCTGTCGAAGAAGGCCCACGGGATGCTAAGATCAGGGGATTCCTCCCGGACAGCCCTTTGGCACATTGTAAAGCCCCCATCGGTAGGTGAGAAAGATTTGTAGATGCTATAGCTTTGGGCTGCTACCCTTTCGGCTGAGATATTTCCCCCCTGGAAGATGTGTCCATTTCTAGTGATCCATAGACCCAAGGCGATAATGAATGGAAAATCTCTAAGATTCTCTTGTCCACGTTTTGTTAACCAGTCTTTTAGGGTCATATCAAAGGTAGTGTTGTGCCAATCCGGGAGCATGGGTATTAGTTCCTTTACGAAAGTCCATACTTGGATGACAAAAGGACACTGAAGAAAGAGATGGTCCACTGTTTCTAGATGTGATTTACAGAGAGAACAATGACCTGGCCCAAAGAACATGTGTTTTTGTAGATAATCCAAGGTAGGAATTTTGTTTGCCAGAATTGACCAGATTAAGAGTTTCCCCTTCGTTGGGCAGGATTGTTTCCAAATCTTTCTCCACCACCAGAGAGGCTGTTGTTGTTGTAGATCTTCTGTTAATTTTATGTAACCAGATCGTGGAGTATATTCTCCATCCCCAACACTGTCCCAGAGTAATTCATCTTCCTGATCACTTAGTCGAATGTAGGAATCACGGAGGGTCTACAAGTATTTGTTCCAGAAAGGCAGGTCATCCTCTAGAAGTCTGAGTCTAGGTCCTGCCAACCATCCTTGATGCCACAGGTTTGTAGAGAGGGGATCGCCTATCTGAGCCAAATGAAGGAAGCCTCCCAAGGCTAGTCGTTGTCTTACGCCCTCGTGAAGGGTATGTCCAAGTTGGCTCCCAACCCATGGATCTAAGCCAAGATGCACCATGTGTCCATTGCCCACTCTCCACACTAGACCCACCCCCATGAGAACAAAATATTTAGTCAAGGCTTTCCAAATAATAGAGGCCCTTGTTGTAGACTTGTTAGGGGAGCATACCCAGTCTAATAAAGTGAGTGGGGAAATATACTCTTGCTGGATTACTTGGGTCCAGAGACTAGAAGTCTTTATTAGCCTCCAAGAGCATTTTTCCGTGAGAGATGTAGAGAAGTAGAAGATATTCTTCAACCCCCAACCACCGAGGGCCTTTGGAGTTGCAATCTGTTCCCATCTTACCTAGAGTAAATTTTTTTTATCCTTATTGACCTGCCAAAGATATGTGAAACATAATTTCCTCAAATTATCCAGAGTACCTTTGGGAATCCAGGCAAGGGACATCTAGTAGACAGGAATAGCTTCTAGTACCGATTTTATTAGTACTAGTCGTCCAACCCTTGAGAGCCAGCGATGGCTCCAACATTTTAGCCTCTTCTCTAATTTTTCTATTAGCCACTGCCAGTCGGTCTTCCTGTAGTCATTTGGTTTTAAAAGAAACCCAAGCTATTTCAATCCTTCTTCAATATCCAAGACTTGAAAGGGAAGTCTCTCCAAGAAGTAAAGTATTTCCTCGTCTTCCATCGAGGAGAAAGTGATACTTGACTTTTGTTCGTTTATTTCCATGCCAGTGGCTTGTTTGAAGAGTAAAAGTCCATCACNTTATATTGGCCAATTAGTGGACATATGGAGGGCCTATGTAGTGTTACACACCCCATGTATGGACAATGACTACTACAATTGATAATTTGGTGATAAGTCTATGGTATTTTCCCTTGAACAACTTCTTGGGGCATGATTTGCTTCCTTATTACCACCAACTATTGAAATTGTGCTCACAATCCACCCATGTAACAAATATTATATCTAGAAGCTTTGTGTGGTGGTTAGTGTAACATCCCCACTTATAATCCCCGTGAATTATAATGTAATTGTATAAATGTGAATTAGGCTGGTGAGACGATGTGTTTGGGAGAAGAACTCATATTAGTTTAATGTGGCTACGACTAAGCGATGTAGTATGTGAATTGTATCTCTATGTTTTAATAATAAAATGTGATTCCAATTGCTAAGGGGACATAAAAAAGAGATGGGGGCTAGATTAATCCACAAGAGAGGGGAGTGTCTATGGTAATGACCAAGAGGGGTCCAAGGGGGAATTATCCATGTATATTAATTTAACCCATTTTCCTAAACTTTCTAATTGTATACGAACCATCCAATTTATGATTGAGTGTTCCCAAATCCAATCATTGAATACATGTGAGAGGGTGGGTGTGAGTGGACACATCCCAAAGTTATTGGGCACATGGGGGTTGAGTACAATTAGCTTGGGGAAAAGTGTGAGTCAAGTTTTGTGTGTGGGGAAAACAAAAGAGAGAGCAAGAAAGAGAGCTTGAAGCGGGTGTATCCATGGAGAGTGGATTCTAGAACAAGATGGAACACATTTGGAGCATTTTGGAGTTGAAGATTGAAGAGCCAGGTTGTCGAGCTTGAAGAGTGAACTCCGAAGTGAGTTGCACTATAAAAATAAGTGTTTGTTGTTGCCTTGCTAGTAGTTTTCCTAGCAGCAAGTTCCCTTGAGTTCCCAACTAAGATATTCCTAACTACCTATGCCAAAGAGACCCTTATAAACGAATGACACATTCCCTGGGTTAACCCTGATAAACAGATGACACATCCCCTTCATTATCCCTGAAAAATGAATGGTGCATTCCTTGGGTTGGGCAGGTCAGGAGGAAGAGAGTTGGTAGAAAAAATCGGGATAGATGTAGAAGAATATAAGTTGGGTCATGAGTTTATGAGTTGCGAGTGGATTGTGAGAGACCACCCTCTTTTGTGGATTACTAGCCTCAACTTGGGGGTGACTAGTTGTTAATATTTGGAACAATCAATCTATGGTTGGGTGGAATGTACGTCCCAAGCAATTGGTTGCACATTTCTTGTTTAAAGATAAGTGTTTTATCTTGTACTGAGTTATTTACATGTGTTATTGTTGTGCATGAACTCTGCATAAATGAGAATGAATTATATGATGATGTAATGAGTAGTTTAGCTGCATTTCATGTTGATTATTAGCATGCTTTAGATGCATTTATTTTATGATAATAGATAGTATCTAAATCTACTATAAATTTGTATTTGTAAGCTACAGGAAATAGACTAACAACACAAAAATTACTTTATTTAATAGAAATTTCATTTTTATGTGTATTCTGCACCATAATGTCCCTCTATTAAGCCGGGGAACGTTACCTTTGGGTATCAGAGCTATAATTGAGATATTTTTGTGTGGTGTGGCCTAGCCTGGGTGGTTGGGTACATTACAAAGTGGTATCAGAGCCTAGTTTTCAATGTTGAACCTAGATGGGCCAAGTTAGTGGAACATTGAAGCAGAAATTTGCAGAGAATCAATTCTAGAATATGTCTACAACTTCTTTATTTAAATTACTACAATAAAATTGAGATAAATTTTGTGGGTAATGTGAATTGAGACTCAAAAATTTCAAAAATAAGCAAATCAGAAAATTTTGGGTATTTTTTTGTACAATGACATCGACATGATGTGGAGGCCATGTGTCAAATGACGTGGTAGAAGGAAGACATATACTGCCACAGTGACAACTACATGTTGGACGAGATGACAGTTGGCAAGTGATGTGGAGCTACATGGCAGGCCAATTGTCAGTCCCACAAAAGTGCGGTAAGATCTTGGAATTGATCTAAGTGTCAAGTTGTCGCGAGTCTGTGGTAGGAAGTGGAAAAATGGTTAAGTATTGAGACTTCTCGGATGAACTTATGAAAGGAAGGATACAAGATTATGAGTCTGCGAGCCTGTGAGTCTGTGAGACTGTGACGGAAAAAAAAGCTAAGTTTTGATGGTGGGTTCATGAAAGGTATGGAGATAGGGTATGAGTCCACGAGTCCACCACCTATGACCCCGTGAATATAGTAAGAAATCTAAGTATAAGTGCAAAGTGAGTGCGACATAACTAGAGGTTGCCAATTAGAGAATGCGAAATCCCGAAATGAAGAAGAGATATGACTTAGATCCATGGTGAATCCATTAAGATAGATCAATGATGAATATGTAATCAAGAAATGATCGGAGGATTGTTGAGCGTTGCTACTATGCTGCACGTGCTAATGAATATTCCTTCACTATTTTTCCACCATAACTTTCAGCTCGGAGCTCAGATTTGAGAAAACAAATAGTCATTGGAAAGGTATTGAGGAGTATAGGACATCTGTCAACCTATAATTTTAAATTGAGCATTATAATTGCTCAGAAAGTGATAAAAGAGATTATTGTGGAAACAAGAAGAGTGGAATGGGCAACATGTAAATGTTGTAACCTTTCACTCAGAACTCAGATTGGGGCATGAGTACAATGATCAGAAAAATGTTTCAAAGAGGAATGCATCTAAGGAATCCGATTTTTAATTTGGTGCAATGTATTTGGAGTGTTTTGGAGTTGAATATTGAAGATCCAGTTATCAAGCCTGAAGAGTGAACTCCAGAGTGAGTTTCAATATAACAACAACTGTTTGTTGTTGGTTTGCTAGTAGTTTTCCTAGCAACAATTTCCCTTGAGTTCCCAGCTGAGAGATTCCTAGCTACCTATGCCAGAGAGACCCTGATAAACAAATGGAATATTCCTTGGGTTAATCGTGATAAACAAATGGAAAATCCCCTAGGTTATCCCTGACAAATGAATGGTGCATTCCTTGGGTTGGGCAGGTCATGAGGAAGAGAGCTGGCAGGAAAAATTGACATAGTTGTAAGAGAATATCAGTTGGGTCACGAGTTTATGAGCTGCGAGTGGACTGTGAGAGACCACCCTCTTTTGTGGATTACTAGCCTCAACTTGGGGGTGACTGACTGTTAATATTTGGAACAATCAATCTATGGTTGGGTGGAATGTCCATCCCAAGCAGTCGGTCGCACAATTCTTGTTTAAAGATAAGTGTTTTATCTTGTACTAAGTTATTTACATGTGTTATTGTTGTACATGAACTTTGCGTAAATGAGAATGCCTTATATTATACTGTAATGAGTGGTTTAGTTGAATTTCATGTTGATTATTAGCATGATTTAGATGCATTAATTTTATGGTTATAGATAGTAGCAAAATTAGTTATAAATTTGTAGTTGTAAGCTAAAATAATTCAGCTAACAACACAAGAATTACTTTAGTTAATAGAAATTTCATTTTTATGTGTATTCTACACCATAATGTCCCTCAATTGAGATGAGGAACATTACATTTGGGTATCAGAGCTGTAATTGAGAGAGTTTTGTGTGGAATGGACCAGCCTCGGTGGTTGGATACGTTACAAAGTGGTATTAGAGCCTAGTTTTCAATGTTGATCCTAGATGGGCTGAGTTAGCAGAACACTAAAGTGGAAATTCGTAGAGAATTAATTCTGGAGTATGTCTACAACTTGTTTATTTAAGTTAATACAATAAAATTGAGAGAAATTTTGTGGGTAATGTGAAGAATTGAGACTTGAAAATTTCAAAAATAAGCAAATAAGAAAAGTTTGGGTATTGTTTCGTACAATGACATTGGCATGATGTGGAGGCCACATGTCAAGTACTGACGTGGTAGAAGGAAGACGTATACTGCCACAGTGACAGGTATATGTTGGACAGGATGAGAGTTGGCAAGTGATGTGGAGCTATGTGGCAGACCAATTGTCAGTCCCACAAAACTAAGGTAAGATCTTGGAATTTATCCAAGTCTCAAGTTGTCGTGAGTCTGTGGTAGGAAGTGAAAAAATGGTTAAGTTTTGAGACTTCTAGGATGAACTTATGAAAGGAATGATACAATATTATGAGTCTATGAAGAAAAGAGAAGCTAAGTTTTGATGTCCAGTTCATGGAAGGTATGAAGATAGGCTATGAGTCCGTGAGTCCGCCACCCACGAGCTCGTGAATATAGTAAGAAATCTAAGTGTAAGTGCAAAGTGAGTGCGATGGAACTAGAGGGTGAAAATTCGAGAATGTGAAATCCTGAAATGAAGAAGAGATATGACTTAGATCCATGGTGAATGCATTAAGATAGATCAACAATGAAGATCTAATCAAGAAATGATCAAACGATTGTTGAACATTGCTACTATGTTGCACGTGCTAATGAATATTCCTTCACTATTTTGCCACCATAACTTTCATCTTGAAGCTCAAATTTGAGAAAACAAATAGTCTTTGGAAATGTATTGAGGAGTAGAGGACATCTGTGAACCTAAAATATTAAATTGAGTGTTATAATCGCTCAGAAAGTGATAAAAGAGATTATTGTGGCAGCAAGAAGAGTGGAATGGAAAACATGTAAATGTTGTGGCCTTTTGCTCAGAACTCAGATTGGGGCATGAGTACAATGATCAGAAAAATGTTTCAAAGAGGAATGCATCTAAGGAATCATATTTTTAATTTGGTGCATTGCGTCCTTCATCAATTGGGATAAACAATGACCTATAGAATTAATTGAATTTTTTTCTATACTATGCATAATTCTATCAGAAGTGGTTACTTGCACATGGTGCAAAATTAGAGGTATAATCAGGTAGATTCAATCCTAGGATTGAATATCGAAGTAATGGAAACATGGAAGATCTTGTAGAAGTTGGTTGAGAAAATAAAGGCTACAAAACAAGTAATGAAAAGTGGAATTGGATTCCAAGAGACATGTAATTACTTGATGTGAAGATTTTTCCAAATACAATCAAAGTTTGGAGAAACCTTCCCAATGATAGAGGTGAGTGCCAAAGGTGATTGTTGTGTAATTAAGATTGTAGATGATTAGGATAATACATATGAATAATCCTATAGTCACACTTGAAGTGCAATATTTTTGACACATAAACAAATTTTAAACTTACTAATCAGGCATTTCCATTAGGCATAAGAGCACTTTGTAGAGAGTGTTGTGTGAAAAATAATTTCTAGAAATAAGATAAGATTAAACCACTGAGCATTGTGTGAGTTTGTTCTAGATTAATCCCAGTGTCCATTGGATAGGAAAGAGGTCAAGCTTGTTTTAAGAGGAGGAAAAAGGATATCATGAGATGAGGTGTGACTCATGAAGTGGAAGAGTAATCTCTAAGTGCAAGAAGAAGGGATTGTTAGATATGATCTAGCAACTCTTGTCTAAAAGTACAGAAGTAAGAAAGTTGCCTCTATTATCAGAGTGCGCAACAAAAGAAGAGTACAGGAGAAATGGTGGAGTGTAGCATTCCATTCAGAGTCGAGTGTTCTTGAGTGGTCAAGTAGTGCTTCACAATGAATCACTTAATGAAGTAAAAAGATACTTTAAATGGAAGTAAACCATGGATGGCAAGGAGTATTAGAAAGATGGCATAAAGTAAATATTTCAAAATATTGAAATGTCAATCAATGATAATGGTGTTTCAATATTAGTGTGGTCAAGGAAATGGAAGTGTCTAATTAGATTACAGTGCTAACATGTAGCTAGAACAGTGCATGTTACAACACTATGAATATTAAGAATTATATCCCAAAAGATGTCGGGATAGTATTTTTTTTACATAAAGGAAGCAATTGTGAGATGACATCACTGGTGGATCTACTTGTTGGAAATGTAGAATGGCCATGTAAGGCTTGGCTAGCAGGTGTAGAATAGGGGCCACTGGTGCACAATTGAGGATTATGGTAGTGCACATAGTAGCAAGGTTCTACAAGAATTCAGGGACAACCCTGTAGAATAACAATCAAATAATTTAATTAAAACTGAAATATATATGCATTGGAGTGCATGATAGAATTGGTGCATGATGCATAGAATACATATAGAATGCATGTGCATATTATAGGCATGAAAGTTCAAATGCTTGGTGCACACCAATTTGCGTTTGTGCATGTAGACGTGCCTGAACATGTTGGCGGCACAATTATAGGCTAAGAGTAGTCTGTTGATATAATAATAATAATGCTACGATATTTGAATTAAACTAATGAATGATTGGGTATCCAAGAAACATGATTATAGCATGATTATATTGTTGCTTATGGTATCCATCCATACAAAGACAAAACAAGGATGGTGGGAATGTTGATCAAGAGATTGGAAAATGAGTCTATGAGCTTCTATAAAGTACCAATTGATCAGGTAGCATCAAGTAAATTGATGAAAACCATACATGTATGCATTTTGGGTTGTTATGATGTATAATTGTTGAAGGGAATTGAGGTAAGAATTCCCTCAATTGAATCTCAAGATTTAAATTGATGTAAAGGCAGGAGGCCTTGAGTATGAAAATAATATTTGTTGCTTGAATGCATTTATGGAAAACTAATTGCATATTGTGTTATGTTTTTTATGAGGTCATAACCGAGTTATGTCAGGAGACATCACTCCTGTTATAGCGATGAATTCCATTAGATATGGTCATGTGTGAGGGCATGATGGGAATGGACATGGAAATGATATAGTGCCATCCAAGTGCACAATGGTTTTCCCCTACGTAACTGAGGTTTGGACTACAACCATTTTTCCTACACTAAATAGCTCTAAGGGATGGTGTTCCTAGTTTTGTGTATGGGTTGAAGAGGAAGATATCCAAAGGATCAGACAGGTTATGGGGAAGAGTTTGGATGAGGTATTGAGGCATGGTTCATACCTTCCAACTCACATGGTGAATACTTGACATGAACATATGGTATTCCAGAGTCAATGTAATGATGCATTGTGTAGATGGGGACATGATTATTGGCACAATGGTTTTCCTTATTGGTAAAGTTTGATTGCATTATGAAAATCTTGGTGTGTTGATAATGTGTATACAATGAATGATAGTTCCATTCTAGATAATCTGATTAATGGATTAATTATGTTTTTAATGTGAATAATAGTTGGAAGTGATGGAATTTTTAGATTACTATAATTATGAAAATCATTTCATGTGTTGAATGCAAATATTGTGCATGGGATATTAACAACATGTTTGGTTGCAAGAAAATCAAGAAAATTGCAGGAAGAATAGTCTTGGATATGGAAATAATTTAATCCCATAAGGAAGACTAATATATACCGCTACAAGAGCCACACATAATGAGAAGAAATCTCATGTGTGAGAATTTTTATTTTCTTGTATAACCAGATTTGAGAAATTTATAATTGAAAATTGTTATGATATGCTAAAAATTTGGGTTGCATGGAAATTGAGAAAATTCTAGGAAGAATGGTATTGGATATGGAAGTGGTGTAATCCATAACGAAGGATTATATTTACTATTGCAAGAGCCAAACAATTATGAACAAAAAACTCATATTTGGGAAAAACAAATCATGGGTAAATCAAATTGGAAATTTTATAATTAAAATTTTTGCATGATGATGTCTCATATTAACTATATGCATGTGATGCAGATAGGATGATTGACAAATTTTGTGAATTGCTAGTGGAAATATAGAAGCAATTTGTCATTTTCCTACAAGAGAACACCTTGGAAAATGATGGATCACTTGAGGAATTGTATATTAGTGAAAGGGATGCATGAGGCCATAGGGTATGTACATCATATTGAAGAACCAGGTTTTCAGGCCTAAAGAGTGAACTCCTGTGTGAGTTTCATTTTCAAAGAAACAAGTTGTTGGGCTTGTAGAAGAAGCAAATTATCAATCTTGCAAAAAAAGAAAGTTGTCAGGCTTGCAAAAGAACCAGGTTGTCAGGCTTGAAGAGTGGACTCCTGTGTGAGTTGTACTGTCAAAGAACCAGGTTGTTAGGCCTAAAGAGTGAACTCCTGTGTGATTTGCATTTTCAAAGAACCAGGTTGTCAAGCCTGAAGAGTTCACTCTTGTGTGAGTTTCATTGCAACAACAATGTTGTTGCCGATTATTTTATTGATATTTTTCCTAAGAGCGAGTCTCTTAAGTTCCTAGTAGTGAGATTCCTAGTTACCTATGCCAGAGAGACCTTAATAAACGAATGCATCATTCCTTGGGTTAGCCTTGATAAATTGATGGTACATCCCTTGGGTTAGCCTTGATAAAAAAATGGAACATTCCTTGGGTCGACCCTGATAAAGAATGGGACACCATTCCTTGGGTTGGGAAGGTAAATGGGAAGAGAGCTGGTGGAAATCGGGATAGTTGTAGGAGAATGACAGTGGCTTGTGTATATGTTTCAGGCTAGGGTGTCTTTGTATATATATTTTGGGGCTAGAGAACCTTTGTATTTATGATTTTGGGGGTTGGAGTACCTATGTATATTTGGTATTGGGGCTAGAGTGCATATGTAATTTGTTTAGGCTGGAATTCCTATGTGATTTTGGGCTAGAGAACCTAAATGATGATTATTGGTTGGGGAGACATAATTGTAAAATGAAATTACACTTGTAGGGAGTTTTTCACCGAGGACAGAGAAAAAATAAGGGGGAAGGAATGTAACATCCCCAGTTCTAATCCCCATGATTTATAATGTAATTGTATAAATGTGAGTTAGGCTGGTGAGCTGATGTGTTTGGGCGAAGAGCTCATATTGATTTAATGTAGCTACAACCAAGTGATGTAATATGTGAATTGTATCTCTATGTTTTAATAATAAAATGTCATTCTAGTTTCTAAGGGGACATGGACAAGAGATGGGGGATGAATTAATCCACAAGAGAGGGGAGTGTCTAGGGTAATTTACAAGAGGGGTCCAAGGGGGAATTACCCATGTATATTAATTTAACCTATTTTCCTAAACCTGCTAATTGTATATGAACCTTCTGATTTCTGATTGAGTCTTCTCAAAGATAATCATTGAATACATGTAAGAGGGTGGGTGTGAGTGGTCACGTCCCAAAGTTATTGGGAACATGGGGGTTGAGTACAATCATCTCGGGGAAGAGTGTGACTCAAGTTTACGCATGGGGAAAAAAAAGGAGAGAGCAAGAAAGAGAGCTTGAAGTGGGTGAAACCATGGAGAGTGGATTCTAGAGCAAGATGGAACTTATTTGGAGCATTTTGGAGTTGAATAATGAAGATCCAGGTTGTTAGGAATGAAGAGTGAACTTTGGAGTGAGTTGCACTGTAACATCAAGTGTTTGTTTTTGGTTTGTTGTTAGTTTTACTAGCAATAAGTTCCATTGAGTTTCTAGATGAGATATTCCTAGCTACTTGTGCCAGAGAGACCCTGATAAATGAATGACACATTCCTTGGGTTAACCCTGATAATCAAATGGCACATCCCTTAGGTTATCCCTGATAAATGAATGGTGCATTCCTTGGGTTGGGAAGGTAAGGAGGAAGAGTGTCAATAGGAAGGATTGGGATAGTTGTAGGAGAATATTAGTTGGGTCATGAGTTTATGAGCTGTGAGTGAACTGTGAGAGACCACCCTCTTTTGTGGATTACTAGCCTTAGCTTGTGGGTGACTTTCAGTTGATATTTGGAACAATCAGTCTATAGTTGGGTGGAACGTCCGTCCCAAGCAGCTGGGTGCACAATTCTTGTTTAAAGATAAGTGTTTTATCTTGTACTGAGTTATTTACATGTGTTATTGTTGTGCATGAACTCTGTGTAAATGATAATGATTCATATGTTGTTGTAATGAGAAGTTTAGCTGCATTTCATGTTGATTATTAACATGCTTTAGATGCATTTTTTTTATGGTTATAGACAATAGCTAAATATGTTATAAATTTCTAGTTGTAAGCTATAGGAAATCGACTAACAGTACAATAATTACTTTAGTTAGAAGAAATTTCATTTTTATGTGTATTAAGCACTGTAATGTCCCTCGATTGAGCTTGGGAATGTTACATTTGGGTATCAAAGCTGTAATTGAGAGAGTTTTGTGTGGTGTGGCCCATCCTGAGTGGTTTAATACATTATAGTTATGGATTCTCACATGGTCAATGATCTCCATATCCAATTTTAAAGGCATGGGCTCATAGTTTTTTCCCCTAAACCATGGCTTATTCCTTGAGAACTAGTGCTTGTATGGAACCAATCAAAATGTTAACCTATTTTTACTCCTAGAAGAATTATTCTCTATGAAAGGAATCATGTGGTTTGTTGGAATGGGGCACATGGTCCATGAGTCTCACAGGAAAATTTTATGGCCTAGACCTTGTGTTTCAATCCTAGAAATGTTGACGATATCTCATACACATGCTAAATATTACCTATGCATCATCTTTCTGGTGGCCCAAGGAACAACACATGTCCCATAATATATAGAGGAAATTCATTGGTATTTGAACTTATCTTTCAATGTTGAACCATGCCCTAGACCCCAGGAGTAATCCTTTTTATTAAAAATCTTGGCATTTTTTTGTAATATCCCACTTGTATGCTAATGATTTTATATATCATAGGTCCCAAGAATGATCCCTAGTTTTTTAAATCTCTAAATGTATACCATATCCATATTGTAGGCCAACTATGACCCATGTAGTGCTTGTGTGATGATTTGAGTCCCCACTAATGGCTCGTGAGCACCAAAATCAAATGGTACAACAAAAGACTCTTGCCTTTGACCCCAAACCATGGATTGGGCCATGAGAACCATCATTTGCAAATAAAACTTGAAATGGACATCATATCTAAGTAATATACCAAATATTGGATCATATGCAAGGCATATGTGTTGGTTCAGGCCCCATACATGTCCCATCATCAACAAGGATAAATGTTGAATTTTAAGACCCTAGATGTTGGAACTAAACCATGGACCGGGCCTTGTGAACCATCATCGGTGCTTTAAACCACTATATGGATATCATATACCACTTTTGAGCCAAATATTCCCTATTTAGGGCATGTGTGATAGCTTAGGGCCTCACATGTGAGAAATGAACCCCAAAGAAAAATATCATGACCTAAGACACCAAGTTTTGGCCTCAGACAATGTTATAGACCCCAAGTAATGTCCTTTGTGTGATAATAATAAAACATGTGACCACAGTTGTGACCACAGTTTTCCATATCCCCCACTTGCAGACCAATGATTCTCCATAAAGGGCCTATGTGATGGCTCATGGAACTAGATAATATCCATTATTCTCGTAGATAGGTGCTATGGGTTAAGGCCCTAGATCTTGTCCCTAGACCATGGCCTATTCCTACAAAACCATCCACTATGTGCTAAACCTCAAAATTTCCATGATATCTAGCTTATAGGCTAAGTATTCCTAACATATGGCTTGTGTGGTGACCTTAGGGCTCACACATGGCCCCTTGGCTCCATACACAAATGATATAACCTACTACCTGGATTTTTCTCCTAGACCATGGTATGGGAGTCAATAAGTATCTATGGTGAATTAAACTTCAAATTGACCACAATATATCACTCACAAGAATATGATTCATTATGTAGGGCCTGTGTGGTGGCCATATTCCCCACACTTGGCCCATAAACCTTGTAGATAAATGTTACACCCTATGACCATGGGTTTTTGATTTGGACCATGGCATGGGCCATGATAATATACAAGCTACGATAAACCTCAAAATGGCCACAATATCTTATTTTCAAGAGAAATGTTCCTTATGTATGGCTTGTGTGGTGTCCATGTTATTCACACATGGCCCACCTGCCTTATAGACAAATTTTATTTCCTAACACCTATATTTTTCCTTGAATAATGGCATGGTCCTCAAGAACCATCCATGGTGTGGTAGACCTCTAAAGGACCCAACCTATTTCTCATAGGCCAAGTATTCATTATGCAAGGCTTGTGTGATGACCTTGGCCCATGCTCATAGCCTAAGGTCGTAACATTTAGACACATATCATACTCACCGATAAATATTTTTTAAGCAAGGTCTTTATGGTGACTTGGGCCTTGTGAAACACCCATGCGAATTAAGGAAATTTTTATGTCTTAATATCATGGCTTTGGCCTTGAACCATTTCTATGTCCCTAGAACCATCCATTGCATGCCAAAATTTTAAATGGGAACCATATCCATTTATTATGTTGAATATTTCTTATGTATCATTTGTGTGGTTGTGTGGAGACACATGCATAGACCATGAGCTATAAATAATTTTTTTATGGCCTAGGACCTTACCTTTCATCCTTGAACCATCACATGAGACTTTACAACCATCCATAGTGCACCAATCCTTAAAACATGGACCATATATGACTAGCATGTCAATGATTCCCTATGCATGTATTATATGATTGTATAGGCCCCCAAACCCCATAGACAAGTGTTATGAACTCAAATCTTGGATTTCAACCTCGAGCCCCTGGACCCCCCAGTCGAGGGGATGATCCCCTCAGACCTTGTAGGGGGGGTAAATACCCCACTGCAACCCCCCCACGTGGAGTGTACAATATTTCAGGGTGTACAATATTCATGGGGTATAAACACAACTGAAAACAAAGACCTATGAATTAGGAAGATAATCAGGCTCCACAACCAAGATAACACTATGAAATTTTACTTCTGCATTCATGAAGCAGTTTAAACATAATTCTATAGGATTTTTAAAAATCTTACTAGAGTTATTTTCATGAGAGATATTTGAAAATTTTTGTGGCCACTCTTGAGGCCTTGAACTTTGTGCAAACTGTTGATTAAGGTTGGTTGTCATTGATTTCATCCCTTGAAGAAATCCCCGTAACACAGAGGTTTGGGTAATGAACCGAATTTTTTTTAATGTAAATATGACTCATTATTGTGATGTCATGGTTGATAATAAGTAAAGATGGATGAACTCCAAAGTGGTCCCCTTATGGTGAAAGCCCTCATGGGAAGAAGCTTTGTGGAGTGAGAGAACCCATGCTTAATGGTGAAATAATGAGCTGAAGCACAGTGAATTTTTCAGTGAAACTATCCTAGATGCATATTTATTGTCATTCCATTTTCGGTGGTATGTGGAACGTCACATAACTCCTCACTGTTAGAGAGTTACGGCCATGTGAAGTTGGAGAACCCAGGTTTGGGTAATGGACCGAAGTTTGTTTGATGGATAACAATATGAGTTTTGATATATTTTCAAGTAATACTATTCTATATGGATAGTACATGTCATACCATTTCTGGTGGTATGTGGAATGTCACATAACTCCTCATGGTTTGAGAGTTATGGCCTTACAAAGTTGGAGGACCCTCATATGTTGGCTTGAAGCCCCAAAAGGTCAATGTAGTAAAAGTGGTTTAAGA
>JZKD02S0763219.1:741618-754808 GCA_000966675.3 Picea glauca
TGTGTGACTGATGGTCTTTACTTTTACTGTCCATATGTTGTATATTGTTGATGACCACATGAAGAAAGATTAATAATGTTTTAACAGACTTAAAATTGTTTAAGCTCACATACAAATGATTCACCCCCCCCCCTCTCAGTTGTTTTAGTATTTTCAACAAAGGATTAGTAAGATTCGCCAAGGTTTCTACATTTTAAAACAAATTTCCATTCTTAAAATCATCCCTGTCACGTATGTACTCAGGCAGAAAATAGTCTTCCAACATACATACACGACTGTGACCAAAACAACCCGCATACACCCTCAAAAGCATGGTAAAATTAAGAATGCAAGAGCTAACTCCCCTTTGAACTTCCATGGAACAAGATGTATGTCCACTGGGGGGAGAGGGAACACGAGGATATTGATATCTTGGTCGATGAGGACCCTGCTGTCATTGCCGCATTAAAACAATGTGGGTTGTGGAAGTTCTTCCGATGTCCGTTTATGAGGGGATAACCTAGGCTACTAAACACCCTGGTTGATTACTGGCATACATATGTAGAGGCTTTTATGATAGAGGGGAATTCATTGACTCCAATGACTAAGGACATATACTTCTTGATTGGCCTCTGGAGGAGAGAGGAACCAGTCAATATGCACACTTTTCCCCCTGGGCCTTTCAACATTGAAGACTACATCAGGATGTATTGTGAGGCTGGAACTGAGAAGGTAGGTTCTCAAGTGCCCATTCACAAGATCACCAGTTTGACACTAAGGGTGATCCTACCACTTATTGGGAAGATTACTGGATCTGCGGCCCTTCACCAGGCTTCCCGAGTGCACATGCATTGTGCAATTCAGTGCTAGGAGGGACATATCTATGACTGGAGTACGACCATGCTCACATGCATGAAGAGGTAGTTGACAAAGTGTTGAGAGCATAGCAACAAGAAATTTAGGTTTGGCACCACACTATGCTTGTTCTTATCCTTCGAGAGTTCCTAGTCTGAGTCCCAGAGAGACTATACGGGGGCATGTGACATCCTTCCCAGCGGTATGTATATGGGAAACACTGCTGCCATGACAGGGGGGGAGGGAGAACCATAGAGGCCTTCAATGAAAAATTCTTTGACTGGTGGGAACGACATATTCTAGCCATAGAGGACTACCCCTATGCTAGAATCAATGTCTCCAGAGATTTGGACATGCCCGTACCTCCGGGAGAGGACCAAGGAGAGCTAGGTACATGTTTTCAAAGTTATTTAATTTTTAATTTATTTTATATATATCATTTTTATATGCATTAGAGTACTGACATCTATGTATCTATTATGTGCAGATGTGGGACCAGTGCACCCATGGTACTTCATGAGGACTCGATGACGTCCTTGACCAGAGGTGGGGCCAACAACAGACGGTGGACCAGCAGATGCAGGGGGACCTCCAGCCAGATAGGTTGAGAGAGTTTTGAGGCGGGTGGAGCACAACCTCACCGTGCTCACTCGTACAATTCCTATGGCCGAGATCGAGGATCTCCCGCCTTCCATGCAACCTCATGTAGTGGGGGAGCCATGGACTTGGGTCCAACTTTTTCGGTGTTTGTCCAACGCCGTCATTCACTACGGTAGGGCCAATAGGCGCCAAGCTTAGATAGGCTGGACTATTATGTGCCGAGAGAATATTTTGTATATTTTTGAGGGTATAAGCCTCGTGATGTATACCAAACCTTATTTTTTGAGGCATTCGCGCCCACCTATGTACTCCTGACATTTTTTTTTGACACACACACACACACACACACACACATATATTTACATCTTTATCGCCTTATGGATCACATTTTTTACAAATGTATCTACATGTGTATGTGTGTGTTTCTTTTTATGTGTGTGTAACATGCCAATCTAATACTTGATTAGCTACAGTATATTTCATTTGATTTAATCTCCTAGGAACATGGATATACGTAATGTAATCAAAGTAATGTTCTAAGAGACATACCCTAAGGAAACATCGATGTAAAGTAGGATCATAAACACGGTAGACTCTATTTAATTGGGACACAACCAACTGAGCATCTAAGTAGACCCGGAGGTGAGAAATTCCATGCAACAAAGTGTCACGAAGAAACTCTATCACTGCATTGTACTGGATGACATTGTTTGTGGATTCACCTAGAAAGATACCTCTGGAAGATAACAACTGGCGTCCAGGTGTGAAAATCACCCAAGTTGTGGAAGAAAGCCTCCGAGTGTGTCAGCTAGCATTGTCCACAAACCCAAAGAACTCTTCTAATTCACTTGACATCTTCCACAGTAACAAGGAAGACACAAATATCGACACGTCCATAAAACAAAAAGACAGAAAACTGTATAAGAACTATACATATGTACAAGAAGTCACCCATGCAACCAACCTAATATTAATACTTCTTGAGGTAGATCCCATTTCTAGGCTCCGCCAAGTCATTTCCCTCAAATTAAAACAAACAATAAGCACCCTTATTTAATGTCTCTTTCATGATGAAAGGTCTGAACCACATGGGTTTGAACTTGCCTGCCCCAAGGGGATCCTTGTCTTGATCATAGACCAGGACAAGATCGCCTTCGGAGAAAATTCGAGGACGAACAGACCGATCATATTGACACTTGACTCATTGCTTATGAGCCTCATTGGCTGAGGCTACATCACGAAGTTTCTCATCAAGCTACTCGAGATATAATAGGTGTTGTTCAAGCGGTGAAGTGTCTGACAGTAACTCCACTGCCAAATTTAAATATGGGATCTAGAACTCAATAGGAAAGACTACTTCCAGCCCATATATGAGTTGAAAATGTGAGAAATCGGTGGTAGTCTTTACAGATGTTCGGTAGGCCCATAACGTCGAGTACAACATCAAATTCCAATTTGACTTGGAAGAATTGATCGTTCGCTGAAGAATAGTCTTGAGGGACTTATTCACAGCTTCCACCTAACCATTCGCTTGTGGGTAGTAAGGTGACGAATGTTCTTTCCTCAACCCAAGATTTTATGTTAACTCGAACATCATTTTTTTTTGGAAGTGACTGCCATGGTTAGTGACAATCTCCTTCAGGATGTCGAACCTTGCTACTATCTGGTTAAAAATGAAAGGATTCGTTGTTTCGCCATCACTAGAGATATCTATTGGAATTGTTTCAGTGATACTTGCCATATTACCCTTGGCGTAAACTATGTACATTTCCAGAGGATTGATAGGACAAGATCTATATCCAGTCATAGTCAAAACAAATTCGCTTACCTCTATTCTTCTTAACTCCGGGAGGAAGTATGATCTATGATGCAAATCATCCCAGGGTCTATCTGGACCAATCAATGCCTCGATAATGGCCTCATCCGAGGGAAATACCAGGTCTAAAGAATCTATATTAGAAAGGGAACCTTGAGCCCAAATAGGCTCGAGAAATGGATCTAACTCCTATGCAAGAGTCAGATCGGGGTCGACCGAAGCTTGCTGGAAAATGTTGTACGCAACTTCTACTATGGACAAGGGCATGGCCATGCCAGAATGCCTCATCCCTTCCATCGAGGCTGATGGGGAAGGAAGATTCCATGGATCGTGAAAGTAATTTGCTCAGAACAACGACATTTGAAAATTTTCAGCACTAGGTTGGTCAGGGGTAGTCGATATGAGCTTAACATCGCCTAAAGGAGGCGGGTAATCGAAAGTACCCATCAATGATGGGCACAAACCAACCCCTACGTTGATGGTGTCGAGTTGAGGGTTATCAATCATCGGGACCATGGATGCCCCCGATGAAGGGTCAGAATGGGAGAAGGACAATTGGTCAATGGTTACGATTCATCCCTCGTGTGGAAACAAAAATACCCGAAAAATTGTGGTAACCACTGCATGCATTGTATAGGTCCAAATCCTTCCTAACAAAAGGTTGTAGTCAAGAGGTGCATCGACCACTTCAAATTCGACACACATGGTATTTCCTCCTAACTACACAGGTAAAGAAGGAATGATTCCATGTGATCTGAATGAACAACCATCGAATGTCGTAATCAATGTAGGTGACGGAGACAAAACGGGTTGGCCAATGGCCTTCCAACATGCTAGCGACATCACGCAAGTCGAGGTACCCTCGTCAACCACCGTGTGGAAAATATTCTGAGTAAAATATTATGTGGTGTAAGCCACTACTATCTGAAATGCAACATGGTAAGGAAGACAAGGTTTCAAGTCGGTTGGATTGAGAATGATCACTCCTGGGTTACAAGTCTCTACAGATCCCAAGGAGGATAAAAGACCCTTTCTCTGTGAAGGGCAGCTCTGGAGGATCTCCAAAGCAGACATCGGGCAAGTGGTTTGTGCCAAATATTCCACAACCAAGTATTTATGGGCAACCCTCACGTTCAGATTATGAGAATCTTTCTTGAACACACGTTTGCGGATGTGTATTATTGTTTCACCCATTGTATTCTCAATCTGGAGAGGAACTAGTGGGTTTGTGGCTTCTTTACCCTTTTCGACAGATTTTGGCATTCTGTAATCTCAGGTACTAGTCGCTATATGAGCGTCACCTTTTAACATGTACACATTCACGGTCGAGGTATTACCAATAGATGCAGGGGGTCCCTAACTGCCCCCTTCCACGCTCAAAGATTTTGAGGCTTGAGCCATGTTTTTCCCATGTGGAAATGGGTTCGTCAGCACAACAAGTTGTTGATGCGCTAATAGTTTTTAGGCCTCTGCAATTCGAGGGCACAGGTGAGTTGGGTGGTCTTCCTTGCAAAGGTTACACCGATACTTCGACTTTCTCTTCTCTGTGTTCCCCCACCAACATTGTTATTAGCCTTTTTATCCCCTTTACCCTTCTTGTTTCGTTGTTTTTTATTTCCTTCAGGCTGTTGGTTGGCCTTCGGGTTCGTCAAATGCACACTATGTACGTCTAACGTTTGGGTAGGGGGAACAGTTAAACCAGAGGTCTGGTTGGCCGCCATCTATTGTATCGACAATTATTGCAATTGATTTGACAACAGATCAATGGAATTTCCTTGTGTTGAACTTACTATACCACCGGCATGTGGTCCAGACTTTTGTTTGTCCTTGTCGATGATGTACCGTGGTGCATCTGGAAAGATCTCATAGAGTAAGCCAGACTGAGAGTAAATCATTTCGAGTTGTTGCACTCTCATTATCACCTCCTCCTCTAAAAACTCTCCTGAATTTGCAACATCCTTGGATAAAACTGGTACCAAAGACTTCAGGAACCATTCCAGCAAAAAGGCCGATGGAACCTGTAACTTAATCAAGCTCTTCCGACGCCACCATTCTTGGATGTCATCTAAGATATGATCGACGTTAATCTGCTCAAAGTTGGCCAGCAACTCGGTGTCGGCATCATATCTCACGAGTAGTTGGAAATGGTTTAGGAAGACCATTGCCAAGTCTCTAAAGTAAGAATACCTTGAGTGGTAGAGCTCAATATACCATTTCACAGCATCCTATATAAGAGGCGTTGAAACAGGTGCAATTGTATAGATTCGTCTCGCAGCGAGTTGGATGAGCACCATAAGTAGAAAGTTGTCACGTGATCACACGGGTCTTCACCGACTTTCCTTCAAATTTTGGAATATCCGAGGGCAACTTAGTCATCATGGGGGGACAACATGGATCATGACAAATTGGGTCGTTAAGAAACATTGACAAATCTGGAAGATGTAGCATTTCCATAAATAGTATTTTGGGTTGGGTACTATGTACAGGAAAAAGGGGGCCTGGAGTTTGATTGGCACCAGGTTGCCAGGAAAAGTTGGGTTGTTGGCCAGGGTTCTGGTAAAACCTATGGCCTTGACTAGCGTACGGAGACTGCATTTGTTGGGATATCATAATTTGATTCCCATAATTAGATGACGTGGGTTGGGCGATGATTTCTTCATGCGTTGTGTTCCAAAGATTTTGGAAGGGGATGCCCCCAGCTAATCCGACAGGCATAGGTATTGAGCCTTTCTCGGGGTTCCATTGACCATGGAAGGGGTTTCCCCCGACCAACATCCCTTGTGAGGGAACTGATCCATGCCAAGGATTCCAAAGTCCTTGTGAGGAGAAAACTCCTGTACTTTCCCTCTGTGTAGGAATAGTACCCTACACAAAATTTTGTTGTCCAAAACCAGGGTTTCCCCTAGCCAAAGAAAAAGTATTATTACCAAACGCGCCAAACAAAGAGAACGAAATGGATCCTATCGGCATAGTTTAAGATGAAGGTCATAAAATGCCTGCTCCAAACAAGCTTCATTTAGCATTCAACCTGATGGGTTGATGGAAAGCACCACCGAGTAAGGGGGGCGAAGGAGGTATATGACCCCCACCATTAGGGATAGTATTGAAGGGGACTGAAGTGCCCCCAATAGACCCTTTCATAGGAGTGTTTGATCTCCCTGCCCCCATACCCATGGTCTGTAAGGTGGAGTAGGTACGCACTGATTTTGAATCGAAGTTGGGCATCCCATATGAAAATGGAGGGCTCGTCGCACTCTGCGTAAACGGAGCAGTGGTTGTCGTCGATGGTGGTATCGAATCACTTCTTGAGGTAGAGGGAGTCAATACCACTGTGGTCTAGACTAACGAAGGTGGGTTAGGAGACAACATACCCCCTGTAGTAGTAGTCGAAATGGGAGTATGAGGACTCTTGGATGAAGTAGAATCATTTGCTTCTGTAGTTGCTTGTAAGACTATCTTATGCTCGTAAGGTGTCACCCTCGGAGGGACAACTTGTACCAATATTTGTGCCGACAAGTCATTGATAGAAGGGTTGGTTTGCCTCAGAGATTCTACTCCAAGGTCAGAAATAGTAGGTTCCTCTGGATTCGAGTAATCTCCTCTCGGAGTAGGCTCGAGCATAGTTTCCTGCGGCCTGGTTGCTTCGAATGACCCTTGTTGGTCAAGTCTTCGCTGTAACAGTGGTGGTGGTGGCTCTAATGCAACCGGTGGTAGGCCTTGAATCCTTCATGACCAGCGAATCTCTTGATCTTACACTTTGTGAAAATATCAACAACACAGTAAGGCTTTAACTATCATTTAAAACCAAGAAAACACTAGAAAAATTACTATAAGATAAACTAAGCAAACCACTCTCTACTAGGAAGAACAGTTACGCCAGCCAACACTACAGAAACTTAATGGTACAAGTGCAACTGGAACATGGAAGCACCCTCTGGGTATACTCTACAAATTATGACCCTATGTCTGCCCTAGGTACCATAGTATACCCCCGCAGTCATCTGTGTAAGTCCCTAGAATACAGGAAACTAATTTTCCAACTCGCAAAAAGTCACCAGGAGGGTACAGTCGACAGTCGGGTGGACCGCAATGAGAAGGATAACAAGTTTGAAACCTACTGAGGGTATCGAAATCAAGTGGTCTACAAGACAATAGAGGATCTCGAATGGATTCGAGGTCCACAAAGCTCTGTAGGCAAATGCAGGTGATAGTATTCCCACGACAGATCCTCAATATGTGTTCCCCACTACGTTTAGTCAGGATTTGGAGGGGTTATATTCACTTCCTTTCCTCATGCGACCTCATGTTTAGCCCCTGTGTTAGAGGGGGGTCCTAAATAAATTTCACATTACTGGACTTAAACACTCCCTAGATTTGACTTCGATGTTTGTTTAAAATCCTTGAAGATTAGTTTCCTCTCCAACCTAATTCAAGGCCCTAACCCTAAACTAGTTGGTTGACCCTACAAACATAAAAGTCTAATTAATTTTAGATTTATCTTTTGTTTTAGTGGCTTGATTAACTCAAAGGATATGGCGGTGAAACTAGTGATGTTATGAGAGACAAAAAGAGGAGAAAAAGATGAAACTCTGAAAGAAAAGTTACTTCTAGTCAAAAGTAAATATTTACAACTCTTTGTAACCAACTTTTATGTAACTAACTTTTTCCAAGATCTTTAAAAAGAAGACCTAAAACAAAATTTTGATTGACTACAAGCTACTTAAGTTTCATGAAATCAGTAAAGAACTTAAAAAATTAACTCTTTTTCCTTTCTAGTAAAATAACTAACTCCAACTACTTTACCAAACTGAAAATGAAAAATCTCTTCTTTTTTTTTGAAAAATGCTTCAAACAGAAGAAACTGAAATAAATCCTTTTTTTTCTCTTTTTCAAAGAAAATGAAAGGGGTAAAAATAACAACAAGACAATACTGAAACAGATCTTTGGCCTACTACGGATCACAGGGAATCACAAAATAAAACGAACAGGAAGATCAATCATTCAAGGACTCTCTTAAAACCCTTTCAGAAGTAAACACAAGAAACTTCAAAAAGACAAGTAAAATGGATTCTAACCCAAGCTATGGCTGTAAAGAACAAGACTCTGAACTATATCAAGAACCCCTGAGAATTATAAACCTCAATCAGGAAAGAGGTTGGCTGGCTCTTTTTTCAAAAAAAAAATCTTGAACCAGATATGCTAATGTTGCTTTAGCAGCCCACGTATGTACGCAGGCTATTTACTAAGCAGGGTGTGTATGTGACCAGAATCCCTTAAAAGACTCATAAGACTCAACAGAAACTCGAAAGACAGAAAAACCAATCAAACAACCCAAAATCCCCTAAAACACCCTAGAGGCTTCCCCATTATGGTCGTCAGTTCTGCTAGTGGGAAAAATCCCCCTATGACTACAATTAATGTTCAGAATGTAGGTAGATCGATTAACTGTCTAAAAGTCAACTACTTCTCTAAACTACCCCAAACATACCAAAACTCATACAATAAAAGCAAAGATGAGGGGGATCGGGTAATTATACCTCTACTTTGCGTCTGGTGATGATCCCCTCACGCTTGAAAGCTTTGTTGACTACACATCTCCTCCCAGGGCTGGCCTGCATCCAAATATTGACAAACAAAAAATGACAAGCATGTTATTCCATATACAAATTAGGGTTAGATGTTAGAATTTCAAAACATAAACCATTAAAATCATTCAATACACCATGATTTGGGACAGGAAAAGTAATTCTTCTATTAATAACTCAATGATTATACATTTACAGTCAAAGCCGACTACTGCTCCATGAACCTGGTACGGGCTCCAAGTGCACCTTTTTATGGCTTCTCCTCTCAACCTTCATATCTCTTCATGGGAAGTGAATGGGTTTTGATGGAGGAAGAAGGGCTAATGGGGAAATGCTGAGGCAATTCTCACAAAAGGGTTGCAATAACTTGGGCAAGGAGGGGATGTGAAATGAGAATAGTTTCACTGTTCGTATGTCTAGATGTGGATTTAGACCCCAACACCTCCTTTTATATGACAAAAGGATGGTTATTCGGTTGGGTGATGGGATATAGACAATGGATTAGTTGGGAAACTACCCAATAGCCTGTAATTTCAACGAATTCCTTGCAAATTTTTATTTTTTGCAAGTTTTTCAAGTATACACAGGTTGTAATGGTGCAGCATGCTTATGTACGCGGGTTGTAGTGGTGCAGAAAGCATATGTACGCGGGAAATATTGGTGCAGGGTGCATACATCTTCAAAAAATGGGTTTTTTAGAAGAGCAACTCAATAGTTCTTTGGCAAAAAATGCAAGTAAGAGGGCCAAAGGCTAGGTATGCATGTGTAGAGCAATTTAGGGTTATAACATACATATTTTTACTTTCAACATTTCTAGCCACCCTGAATGCATTCTCCAATTATTTGGGTTCCCAAAGGAGAACCTCATGTTGAATGTTATCCTTTAAACTTCCTATGAATACATCAATCAGGTGCTCATCTGGAATATTTGTTACCTTTATATTCAATCTTTCGAAGTTGTCAATGTGCTCTACAACTGAACCCTTTTGCTTGAGATTTATCAATTGGCTAAAGAAGGTATTGCTCCTTGTATCCCGATAGTGTGCTATCATTTCTTTCGTGAAAATTGTCCAACTGACGAGTGATTTGCGAGAACAAATCTATCAATACCACACAAATTGATTGGGTTCTAAATATAAAGAATCAATTTGTACCTTTTGTGTATGTGGCACATCATGTAGATCAAATAATTGCTCCATCTAAAGTATTCATGTGATTGGATCCTTTCCATCAAACTTCCTCATATCGATCTTAGGAAAGTGGTTGGTCTTCAACCCAAAGTTGGAGTTTCTTCATTCTTGATTCATCTTCCTTGTGTCTTCATCATGAATTTCATGGAATACATTTTCACTTTCATGTGTCCTCTCTATTAGAAAAATTTTCAATTCTTCCATGATCTTTGTTTTTAAACCATCCATCTTAGTATCCATTATTGCCAACAACTTAGCTTCAGTTGAATCCATCAATAGTTTCCAACAATACTCATTAACTTAGATAATTATTTTCTATCTATTGTGTTGACATACCCGTTTTCAGGTAACATTATGGGATGTGTATGTTATTCAATCGAAGGAATTTTGAATATTTTATTTTAATATGTCTCATTGGATAGGGTATATATGTATGTATATTTCATTGTTGATACTTTTCTTGTATTCACTCTGAGAAAGAAATCGTAGTGACTGTGTGCCACTTACTATGCAAACCAATGCAGAGCCTAATTCCTCTGATCGCCTCAACCATCCTCAGATTTCAATCATCCAACCAATAATCCTCTTTTTATGGTTAAGGTGTTAATCCTTAGTGTCTTCCTTATCTAGTGCTAAGCTATATCATTGGAGACTTAAGCCAAATATCGTGGCTAAGGATTAAACCCTTTGTTTTCCCCATGACTGGTGTTATGACTATGGGTAATAACCATAGAGGAATATCACCTTACCGGAGTGGTATCATCCCTTATTTATGTGGAGGGGTTGAAGGTGGTTTCCAAAACCTCTGATTGGTGTCCCACAAGCGTTCTCAAGCTATCCACGTGTCAAACGGTGGGTTAATAAAAACCATCATGCATATTTCTCATCTTTTTATTCTCCGCACATGCTAGGAGTGTGCGATAATTTGGGATTGTTGATCCTAATGGTGATCAAGGATCCACAATATCCCTAACCTGAGTTTTGTGACAAGAAGTAACCTTAGTGTTGGAAGTGTACCTTTCTCACTATGGCGGCATGGCAGACCCAGATAGGTCCATGTGTTATCTTTGGAACGAATATGGGGAAGATGAAGAATCCTAGTCAATCTAAGTCCTGCAATGTGTAATCTAAGTCTAAGTCATAGGATGTAAATGTTGGCAAAAGTTTAACAAGTACAATGCCAAAGGGG
Source organism: Picea glauca (assembly GCA_000966675.3). Taxonomy (NCBI): domain Eukaryota; kingdom Viridiplantae; phylum Streptophyta; class Pinopsida; order Pinales; family Pinaceae; genus Picea; species Picea glauca. Next base: position 752,833 of record JZKD02S0763219.1, read on the forward strand.
GAGATTGTTGGCAAAATTTTAACAAGTAGCGTATGCTTGTCATTGATGGCAAGTACAACAGTGGAGATGGTAGGATAAGAAGGATAAAATCCCTTGGGGATTCGGACGTGAAAGCTCAGGAGGAACAACATTGAGGAAAACGCACACAACAAAGCTCAAGATACAGGAGTTTGCAGAGGAGAAGGAAGACAGAGATCCAGTGACCGTTGGATCCCATTCAAATTTCCCGAAAGGCCGACAGCCGTCAGATCTGCAGAAGCGGTGAGGGAGATAAGCCATCGAGAGATCGGAGTTCTCAAGGTCGTGAGAACCGGGACATTGAAAGTCTCGATATCCCGACATAATCAGGACCGTCCATTTGGAAGGATGTGTGGCAGCGATCGGGCGCCACCGGGAGAAGCTCGACAGGAGGCTTCATCGGAGAATCGAGAATCGGAGTTTCACGAGTCCCGTGAACAATTACAACAGAAACCCCGAAATCACGATGAAATAAATCCCAACTGAACCTAAACCGCCAGATCAACATGTGATCTAGACCGTCGATCCAACTCACGACAGCAGACCACGTCAGCTAGGGACACGTGGCACAACCAGGGAATGACAGGTGTCAGGCAGATTCAACACTTCAGGCACATGTAAGTCACGAATCATAGTGACACGTGGCAATATTTAACACGTTTCAAACCACGTGTGACGTCAGCAGAGTATCGGGGATCGGGACTTTGAAATGACAAAGTCACTTGACATCAGGAATGTCGATTTCACGATGAGCGATTTCATGATTTAATCGCAGCCGCTGAATAAAGATCGCATCTGGACCGTTGATTCAAGTCTGTATCATAGTTTCGCAGATCGCGAATTCGAGAGGCAAAGAACTCATTGCATCAAGAATGCCGATTTCATGATATGCGAAATTGTGAAATGATCTGAGCCGTAGGATCAAGTGTTGATTAGGACCGTTGATCACAGCCCGTATCGGAGTTTCGGGGATCGCGAATTCATGAGGCAAAGAACACAATGCAACGAGAATCCCGATTTCGCGATATGCGAAATCGCGAGTGAATCTGGACCATCAGATCCAGAAATGATCAGGACCGTAGATGTAACTCCATATCGAATTTTTGGGGATCGCAAATTCAAAATGGAAAGAACTCAATACAACAAGAATCCCGATTTCACGATGTGCGATATCACGATCCAATCGTGGCCGTTCAAACAAGTTCATATCTGGACCGTTGGTTCAACTCCATGTCGGAGTTTCACGAATCGCAATATGGAGAGACATAAGGCTGTGGTCACAGCCCTTGGTCATGGGAAGAGAAGGAGTAAGTCCGGATAAGCTCCACATCGGAGTTTCGGGGATCGGGATTTGTAAGTGACTAAAACTATGAACGCCAAGAGTGCCGAAATTGTGATATATGAAATCTCGATTGGATATGAACCATTGGATCAAGTATTGATCGCAGGGCTACTGTTGCATGCAACAGTAAAGCTACCAGAAACCATTGATGGTTTCAGCCAGAGGACTAGAAGACACTTGGGAAAATGGCCAGAGAAGCTGAAGAGTTACGATGAAGATCACACAGAGCACTCGAGAGGTGGAGAATATTGGCGCAATTGGAGCATGCAGAGGAATGGAGAACATTGCATGCACAAAGTGCACAGAAGATATAAATATAGAGTACAGAGAAGAGAAGGCGTGGTCGTTGTTGTTTCTGTTGGAGGTTGTTGTGATTGTTGCTTGTAAAGGTGATTCAGGGGTGAAGAAGGATCAGAGTGCAGCAGCTGAATAACACAGAAGAGGAACTGTGCAGAGAATGGATATGGCGCACAGAGCATAAAAATTAGAAGACCAGACAGCGCAAGTGATATGTGCAGAAAGGAAGTGTGGCAGAAAGAGCAACGAGATGCAGCAGAACAGTGATAAGTCGGGTAAGCCACTGTTGATCATTATATCACTGTAATAAGTTTCAGAA
>JZKD02S0763219.1:783414-795268 GCA_000966675.3 Picea glauca
CAAAGGTGGTCATGGATGAGTTAGGTTTGGAAGTCACTAGACCCTATAAATATATTTTATCTTTCGACTCAAGAAAGGTGAAGTGTTTGGGTTTTATCAAAGACTTGGTCATGTCATTATCACAAATTCCATTGAAGAACCTGGTCATGGACTTGGTGGTTGCCAACATTCCCCCAAAATTTGACATGTTGTTATCCAGATGTTAGGCCGCAAAATTAAAGGAACCTTGCAGATGGACATGTCTTATGCTACCATCCCTGTTTTCGGCCAGGAAAGAAGACTGTAAAGAGAAGTGTTGATCAAGTACATGGTGAGTATAAAAACACAACCAAATAATCACCCTATCTACTTCGTTGAAACTGAATTCAGTTCCTCTATTTTTTTATAATGACTTGAGTTTTGAAGAGGGGAAGCCAACAACTGTTATGACTGTCGAAGACAAGGTCGAGCATCAAGCAGAGGAATGCGCAGATCAGAGAAACAACACAGAAAACAAAATGTTAAATATGAGATTTGATGGATTTGTCAGCAAGGAGGGAGCCGGAGTCGATGTGTGGATCAACCCTCCCAAAGTGGGCACAAAACTCTGCTCTTACAAGCTCTCCTTTTATTGTACAAATAACATGGTCGAATACAAGGCACTGATTTTGGGATTGAGAAATTTAAAGGAATTGGGTGCTAAAAGGATAACGGTGCATGGAGATTCTGAGCTCATCACAAATTAGGTAAAGGGTATATACCAATAAAAGCATCCCAGACTGAGAGCATATAGAAATATAGTGTTGGATCTCCTTGAATAGTTTTCATAGTATAATTTTTCAGTGATCCCCAGGGGGAAAAATCAAATTGCAGGTGCCCTAGCCACCTCATCTTCGGTTTTCAAAATTCCAATTTTTCCCAATAGAAAGTATTAAATTGAATTCAAACATAGGCCTGCAGTGCTTGATAACATCAAATATTTCCAAGTGTTTGAAGATGACAAACAGGTCGAGAGGTTCCTCCAAATGAGCGACAAATTCGCTAATGTGAATATTAATGATGAGTGTTTTTGTGAAGAGGATGAAGACATAGTTGTGCGTAGTAACAATGACCCCTTTCAAAACCAAATAGCTGGTAGGGATATAGTGTAGCTAAAAAACAACATTATCCCCAAAGGTTTGGTCCCATTAGAAAAGTTGTTTGATGAAAATGATGTAGCCAGAAATCCCAGAATCACTGTGAATGATGAAGATATCAAGCATTGCAACATCGATACTCAAGAGAATCCTAATATAATCAAACTATCAAATACACTCAATCCGGATATCAAGTCGAGATATATCATCCTCATGAAATATTTCCCTGACGTTTTTGCATGGAGTTATGAATACTTGAAGGTCTATGACACTGGATTAATTCAGCATGTGATTCCCATCAAGGAAGATAAAAAAAAATTCAAGAAAAAGCTGAGATGGATCAACCCTATGTTGTTTCCACTGATTGAAAAGGAGGTGAAGAAACTATTTGATGCCAAAATTATTGTTTTTTTGATATTTTCAAAGTGGGTGGCCAACCTTGTGCCTGTAAGGAAGAATAGAGGATAAATAAGGTTATGTGTGGACTTTCGGAACTTGAACAGAGTGTCCCTCAAAGACAATTACCCGCTTCCTAAGATGGACTACATCCTGCAGAAGGTAGTTGCATCCCAGAAAATGTCGATGTTGGATGGTTTTTCTGGTTACAATCAGATCATGGTGCACCCAGACGACCAAGAGAAGACGACCTTTACAACACCGTGGGGTACATTCATGTATGCAAATATGACTTTTGGGCTTATGAACGTTGGAGAAACTTTTAAAAGGTCCATGGATATAACATTTGTTGAGGAGAAAGACAAGTTTATTGTGATTTACTTGGACGACATCACGGTGTTTTCTGATTCCAATGAACAACATCTTGAAAATCTAAAGAAGGTTTTCTAGAAATGCAAGAAGTTCGGCATCTCATTAAATCCAAAAAAATCAAATTTCGGGATGCAAGAAGGAAAGTTGTTGGGACACATCATCTAAAAGGAAGGCATAAATATAGACCCTAGTAGGGTGGAAGGGATTATGAAGATCATCACTCCTAGGAGCAAGAAAGAGGTACAGTATTTCCTAGGTAAGGTAAATTTTTTGAGGAGTTTCATTCCAAATCTGGTTGAGATTATAAATCACATCACGAATATGCTCAGGAAAGGTAACGAGATAAAATGGACTCTTGAAGCCAGGAATTCATTCAAAGACATCAAGGTGGCACTGAACAAAGCTCCCGTGTTAGCTAGCCCAGATTTCACAAAGGACTTCATCTTTTTTTCCTTCACCTCAGAACATACCATCGTTGGCGTCTTGTTACAAAAGGATGAGTAGAATTTCAAAAAGCCTATATCCTATATCTTATTTTAGGAAGACATTGAGAGACTCCCCACTAATATATGATATCATGGAAAAACAAGTGTATTCCTTGGTGAAGGCCCTCAAAGAATTCAAGACTTATATATTACATTCCCGTGTCATTGCTTATGTTCATAGCAATTTCGTCAAGGATATCTTGACTCAGCCTGACCTTGAAGAGAGAAGGGGTAAATGGATCGCAGTAATGTTGGAATATGAACTCAAAATCATTCCTACAAAGTTGATCAAGGGTCAGGGGCTTGAAAAATTGATGGCACAGTAGAACTATGATGTTTTGGGTATAAATTTCATCTCTGATCTGTCGGAGAATCCACAAGAAAAAGAGGTCTTGTCGGTATCTCAAAAATTCATCGATTTGCCTTGGTACGCTGACATTATTTACGTATTAAGGAATTTGCAAGCTCCTCCAAGGTTTAGGAAAACCAAGGCCAGATTTTTTAAGTTGAAGGCAGCTAAGTTTTGCATCCTAGACAACTCTCTGTATTGGAAGGATCCAGGAGGGATCTTGCTGAATTTTTTGCTGGAGGAAGAAACAGAACAAGATATCAAGGAGTTCCACAAAGGATATTGCGGGGGGCATCATTACTGGAAGACCAACGCACACAAAATATTGAGGGAGGAATTATATTGGCCTAGTATTTTCACGGACGTATACAAGGAAGTTTCCAGTTGCCATGAATGCCAAATATTGAATGGGAAAAGAAAGCTGCAACCCCTGCCTTTAAATCTTATCTTTGTTGAAGCATCGTTTATGAAATGGGGTCTAGATTTTATAGGATAAATTCATTAGTTGTCATCATATCAGCACATATGGATACTAAAATCCACAAAATACTTCACCAAATGGATCGAAGTGGTCCCCACAAGGCAAGCAATCAACACAATTATCATTTAGTTTTTAGAGACAAATATCCTGTCTGGATTTGGTTTCTTAGTCCAGATCATCATGGACAATGCAGCGGCGTTCAATTCCAAGAATATGGAGAAGTTTTGTAACGATTACAACATAACCCTGGGACATTCTACGACTTATTACCCACAAGGTAATGGGTTGGCAGAATCATCCAACAAAATTTTAACCAGGATTACTAAAATACTCATGCAGGACAACAAGAAGGCTTGGCACAAGAATCTTATCTATGCGCTATGGGCCGATAGAATCACTTCCAAAAATTCCATCTCCACATCGCCTTTCCAAATTGTATATGGTGCGGAGGCAGTTTTCCCCACCTCATTGAGATTTACATTCAGGAGATTGTTGTAAGAACAAGAATCCGAACCAAACAACACTCATAGGAGAATATACCAATCAGTTCATGCGTAGCAAATGGGGGAACAAGTTTTCAACCGATCACAGCTTCACCAAGACAAAATGAAGAAGATTTTAGACAAGCACACTAAGAAGGAGGATTTCAAGGTAAATGATCTGGTGCTGAAGTGGGATGCGAGGAATGAAGACAAAGGGAAACATGGAAAGTTCGATCATCTTTGGATGGGGCCATTCAAGATTGTTGCGTATCATGGGAACAACACATATTTTATACAAGAGCTTAATGGAAATCTCACTAGTGGGGGACCTGTAAATGGAAAGTTCCTAAAACATTATATGGTTTAGTATGGTCTTTTTTAGTCTTTCATGTCATTGTAAATAACCATTTTTTATGTTTTCAAAAAAGATGTTTCGAGTCAGTAGTCAGCAGAGAATTGAATCCCAAAGTGAAGACCATAAGTTTATGTTGAGTTTGGTCGTGACTGTGTCAAGAAGGTCTAGGATGAGTTTTTTTTCATTTTTTTAGAGTCTGCAAATCAAATAAATCCCAATGGTCAGGCACCTAGTCTGTTGTTCTTTGCCACCTCACCGGGAGGATAGCATCCCCATTGGAGCCAGTTGTTAGCACCATAATTTTTCAGTTAGATGCAATCCTAGATGAGTCGTAGTTCATGTGTCAAAGTGTGTGAGGTCAGGTACTAAGCAAAAAATGGGTCGAAGTCAGCAAGTGGTGGGTCTGGCCCTTGGATTCGGGAAAGAGCGTTATAATTAGCCATGTGTGGATTGTAAAGGTCCTTTTCCCAAAAGGTCGAGTCCTGTCAGAAAGAGGGAATTTACGTGCCAAAGGTCAAGGCAATTTGTTAGAGTAAAGGTCACATCGATAGATATAACAACCATCATCACCTAATTATGAAGTTAGAAAGGTTAAGAAATCACGACGCTCATATCACGCATACTCTGCAACTCTTATCATATGTACTTTGCACACTTCGAAATGTACCCGTCACGCGAATGGGCTGTGAAAATCTTCAGTCTGCTTCAAAACTTCTCATCACCATGGATTTAGCATCCTCTTCCATGATTCCACCCCTTTCCCATTCAAGTATAAATATCATTCACCCTGCGTGTTTCTAATTTTCCATCGAGTTTGTGCATTGTCTTTGATTTTTTCTGCAAATCCTAGGTCCTTTCGTCGTGAGAAAGGAGATTTCCATTGGTTATGTTCTAAGTCTGTTCATTCAAATTTTTCATGTCTCCTTCATTTTCAGTCATGTTTTGAAACCTATTGGAGTTGTCACGAGCTAGTGTGCAAGGCGAGATTTCTTCTTGCAGTCAGTCTTTCTTCCTTGGGGTCCTTTCTTGTCGCACCGAATTGCTTTCTGCGTCCAAATTCCTTGGCTCGCCACCAGTATCCCAGCGCATTGCCACCATGCCAGAATTTTTGTTGTGCTTACCTACTATGACGAGCCTACTATTGTCATTTATCACAACATCGACCTCCTTTAGCGTTGAAAGTTTTCATAGCGCCTAGAGATCGCGCAGTAAACTCCTAGAGTTATTTTTTCTTATCGTGCAAAGTTTCCTTCACTTCCACTCCGACAAGCCTCTACGCAGTATATCATTCTCAATTTTTCGTGCAGAGAGGGTGTTATCATACATTACCGTGTGTGAAACAAATACACATTTTCATCATGACAACATCCCAAGACATAAGGAAGAAGGCGCGAAGTGGCAGAGTTGTCAGGACTGAACCTCAAGACTTGGCATTAATCAACGAAGATCCGAATGTTAGGGCATATTTTGAAAAGGTCGGATGTATGTGCTATTGTGAGAATATCAAAGGATACAACGCAAAGTTGGTTGAACAATTCACCCTCAGGTTTAATGGGTTTCGTGTAACCATTGCGGAAATCACATTCCGGGTGACGGAGGAAACTCTTTCAGTCGTGATGGATATCCCTCCGCACCGTGAAAGGTGGTCTAAAGGAATGCCTCTAGATGTATTATGCTATGAATACTTTATCAAGCCAAACTGCCTGAATGGGAAAATCAGAGCGGGCATTCCAAGTTCGTATCTCCAGGATCCTTTTCAAAATCTCCTGAAGGTGATTCGAAGTTATTTCACCTGTGAAAGGAGGTCTGACAGAATATACCCACATTACATCAGGTTGCTAATGGATTTCACAGGGAAAAGGCCTTTGAACTTACCTTTCTTCTTGCATCGAATCGTGGAAAGTATGGCAGACAGCGTCTAGACCAAAGCTGACCAGCCGAAGAATAACTTATTCCATATATCATTGATTAAGTTGTTGGTAGTCGAGGAATTGAGATGATTGGACAAAGAATGGGATTCGTTCCTAATTTCAGCCAACATTCCTAGGGACCCCAAAGGAGACTTCCCTCTACCCATGGGGAGAACAACATTTCACACCGCATGGGAAAGAATCGAAGAGGTCACAGGAAAATGAAAAGAAATAGAAGACTCATCATACCAACAGCCAGTACCCCAAAAAAGAGGCAGAATGAGTTTGATCAAGAATCCCAAGGAGACCCAAGCTCCCAGCGAACCGCACATCGAATATGTTGCTGAGAAGTTAATCGTGCATGTTTTTCGGCTAGAACTTGTTGAAGGTTCAAACAGGGGAATCAGTGAAAGAAGGAGAAGGTTGGGCTCTGAAGACATGAGGGTTCAGGATCCATCACAATAGTTGAAGCAAGCGCATCTCGCTATTGCCGAATTATACCAGGAGAACAGAGAATTGAGAAAAACGTTAGTAGAGAATATTATCAAAACGACAACGTCACAAAGACGAGAAGGGAATGCAAATTGGCTCAAAAGATAGCTCAGAGAAGTGAAATATGTAATCATTCAACTAAGGAACAAAGGATGTCAGAGGAAAGAATCGTGAAGCACTTCAAGGAATTTGGACCGACCATGGAAAATGTTTGTGCAGCTCTTGCCAGCACATAAACAAAGATAAAAGGGAATGTGGTCTTGTGGAGACAAGAGAAGAATCTAAAAAGAAGAAATGGGTCTCTCAGAAAAACACTCAGAGTATTAATATTCCAGGTGAGGCTAGAGGCATGATTGACCTGACCCCATTTTTGTCTTTTTGAACGTGGCACATAATTTTTCTCCCCTAATGTCTTGTTTCCTGCTAAGAAACAAGAAGTCTGATTGGCACGTGTGCGGTGGATATTCGTCACATGGATGTTGTAAACCCATCTGTTGAGAAGGACAAGTGTAGGAGAAATGCATGACATTTTTGGAGGATATGTGTTCCCCCTCGACCGTCGTCGCCACCTGGAAAGAACGAGTGATAGCCAACAGACACCCGCCACACCAACTCACCACGTGCATACCACATAGAGTGATCGTGCGATAGAAACCAAAGCCCGTTACGCTGAGTGGCAGAGTTCTGACAGTGCGCTCAATCATTTGGGTAACCACTCAAAGGAGAAACGTTGATGCATCACCTCCTTATTATTGAGTCTTATTGATGAGCGAACGGTCATGACAAAGACATCTGTTATGACATGATTGGGTGCAATTGGGTTTCCATTTTTAGTAAGTTCTATTCAAAAGGTCATCTGGCAGGGAATAACCGGAACCGAAATTCTAGGATAAATAGTCTGAGGCATAGTAGCCCAAGGGGCGTAGGTTTCTCTATATATTGTATCTTTTCAATGTAATCCATATTGGTTGGCAATGTAGTGTAGACAATAGACTATTGAATGTAATCTTTGAACCCAATTGAAATATAATGCAAAAGTCATGAGGATTTGAGGAAAATATTTTAATGCTGGTGGTTTGATGTATTGTGATCTCTTCTATGTATGTATTTCATGTTTTATGTATATTCATGCCTTTCCTTTGTTTAAATTGGAATGTTTAATGAGTTTAGAGAGCTTGAACCAGAGTGCAGAGAGTTAGATCTTGATTTACTCTCTCTCTCTCTCTCTCTCTCTCTCTCTCTCTCTCTCTCATATTACACTTACAACTCTTCCATTACAATGAAAAATAAAAGCAACAACTAAACTCCAAACAATTCCATGAATCCTTTTCTAGTCCACATGCATTCCTTTTATCTCTACCTAAGTATGGAAATCATAAACAATTTGTTATCCCACTAACAACCTCAAGTATGACCAATCAGTTGGTTACAAAATGGTTGTTAGTCATTATACTTGATCATGACTAGATATGCATGCAACTTATTACAAGTCTTTGCACGACACCAGAGTCAACATGTGTGTTGTAAAGTGGTTGGAACTGACACAATAGAAACTATTCGATGCACATTGTATATTGGTGTTGCATGGTACAAAACTTATGATGCGCACACTACAAAACTTGTGGTGCACACATAGTCTTTCCAACACCTTGTACAATAATAAGTTTCTTAGCCTTTCTTACTTTTGTGTTTCATTTTATTGATTTTTTCATTTTCATTTTTGTTTAGAATAAAGTAAGATGTTGCTCGCATGTATGTATTTTCTCTGAGATGTGGTACTACTAACATATTCTTGGTTATATTTCATTTACACATGGATTCATTTCTATCTTAGGGTAGGGGAAAGGAACTTGTGTCTTCACCCCTCCCCTTCATTTGACATCCATTTGGTGACAATGTTTCAAGTCTTAATATTTTGCAAGTTTTGGAGTTCTCATGCACTCTTGAGATGAGCACATGTCCCCGAGTTAAAGCCAATTGTTACACCTCAAACTCACTTCAATGCACCCTATATTTTTTCACCACATGTGACCCATCATATGAGAAGATTATGTATCATTGTATCATGATGAGCCAAAAGTGTGGTTATATTTGTACTTATGTATTGTAGTGGGTCATGTTTAGATGATATATGTAACAATAAAATGTGGGACGTAGGTGGTATCTTTAGACCTCTTGTGGTCAATCATGACTCATCCTTTTAGTCCACAGTTCAAGATAGTCCTTGCTCTTATGGCTTCAACCGAATTTCCCTTGGTGGCATTAAGTTGGCACCATGTTAGTCATTTATGACCTAGGTTAGTATGTGATCCATATTTAGGAGCGGAACAAGCTGATTAACAGACTGAATAAAATAAACACAAAGATATGAAGAATAACACAAATATCTTGTAACAATATCTTCTATTAAATAATGAAATAGGTTGAAACTGTAAAACTACATAACTGAAACACTTGCTCGAATGGTGGTAGCTATCTCTGAGAAGAGATGTGACTGCTACGCGCATCCTTCTAAGAAGAATGGATTACAATGAAGCCCCATAGGCCTTTTTTATATTACTCGTGGATGCCAAAACCCTAGACATCCAAAAACCTAACCCTAGAAGGTGAAACGCCAAAAGTCATGTGGGCACTATGGGTAAGTTGGTGTAATTTGGTACCTCAACTTCCAAGGGTCGTAACTTTTGCATACGACCTCCATTTTAGGTGTGTGATAGCCCGTTGGAAAGGTATTTCAGATAACTACACATTTCATCGTCAAACTCTGACTCCATCTACAATTTGATTGTGGTGATCCAAAAAAACAACGATTAGGGCCCCAAAACGGCCTTGGAAGTACAACAAGATGTTATGACATGAAAACATAAAACAATAATCCAGTTGGATTAGGCAAGAGGCCACTTGTATCCACCTAGAGGATGTGTGGGGCTTCAAAAATTCACAGAAGTGTAGAACCCACAATTAAAAAGCAATACAAAAGAACATGGTGAACAAAAAATGGACACAAGGAGCTAGTTGGAATAGGGGGTGGCCACCAATATTCACTTGGATCAATCCTCCCCCCTTAGGAAGAAATGGTTTCCATTGCATTGATTTCCCCATCAGGTGAGGAAACTTCTACTGGATTTGGCCCCGGGTGAGCCACTTTCCTTGGTGAGGAGTTTCCCTTCCTTGACAACCTGATAAATATAGATTTGTTGTTGGCGAGTGCCCTTGACCTGTGTGYCCACTATATGATTAGTGRATTCTTTTTCCATGCATTYAGGGTAGAGCTCTATTGGTTTCAGCTATTCTACAATCTCAGAGGTGTCCAATAATGGGGGAAAATATGGTCGAAGGAGGTCCACATTGAATATTGGATGCAGACCAAGGAAGGGTAGAGTGTTGAGCTCAAAATAATTGCTACCCACAGCCTTGGTGATAGTGTAAGGCCCATAACGAAGTGGGCGAAGCTTCCGATGGGGCTCGGTGAGACGCTCCTTCTGCAAATGTAACCATACTTTGTCGCCAACCTGAAACTAGTGTGGTACCCTGTGTTGATCATGGCGCTACTTGTACTTAGCATTGGATTTCTGCAAAATCTCCTGGACCTATTGACGGATGTGCTGAATCTGCTCAATGAATCTGGTGGCTTTTTTGATCGCAAACTGATCAGGGGAAGAGTTTGTTTGTGCGGTGGAAAGAGGAAGTGAAACATCAATGGGTCCTAGGGGTTGGAATCCCATACCCACAATGGGATATGGCTGGTGGAACTATGGAGATCCTTGCTGTAACTGTGTTGGACATATGGGAGACACTTGTCCCATATATGTGGATTCTTATAATTGTACATGTGTAGGATGTGCACAATCATCCGATTGATGACCTTTGTTTGGCCATCGGTTTGGGGGTGGAAAGCAATGGATTTTGTGAGCTTGGTGTCCAACAGAGACCATAGACTCGACCAAAAGGTGTTGAGGAACCTATTGTCTCGGTCGGAGATGATGGTCTATGGTATCCCAAAGTGGGCCCACACTCGTTCGAAGAAGAAATTAACAGTATATGTCGCTATGACATTCTTCTTACATGTTGTGAGGATGACCATCTTCGAAAACTGATCAATGACCACAAACACACAGTCATTTCCTTTCTTGGTGGACAACAAGCCAGACATGTAATCCATTGAGACAGATTCCCAAGGCTTCTCGGGAATAGGAAGAGGGGTGTATAAGCCTTGCTTATTTATGGTTGTCTTAGCAATGGAACAGGAAGTGAAAGATCTAATATACTTCCTAATGTCATGTCGAAGTTTTGGGCAATAAAAATGTTTCTGAAGAATGACCACAGTTTTCTCCACGCCAAAATGTCCTGCCACCCGACTATAGTGGACTTCCCAAATCAGCCTTGCACGCTCACTTGTAGGAACACAAAGATGGCCCAGGTGGCATAAGAGTCCATCCTGAATGTGAAAATCAGTGACAATTATGCTTGTACCCAAGAGCTTATAGGTGGTGGAAAAGTCTGGATCTTGCTGATAAAGTTGGGGCCACTCGGATGCTTCATGTCCATAGGAATGGAGCACAATGGTGAGTGCAACCACATGAGGCCTACTAAGGAAGTCAACGACATGATTGGAGATACATGTCTTATACTTTATGTTGAGATGGAACTGTTGTAGGTAGGTGGACCACTTCTGATGGCAGTTGTTCTGCAATTTCCCTTGTGTCTGTATGAACTACAGAGGCTTGTGATCAGTGTGTATGATCGTCTCTTTCCCCAGATTGTAATGTTTCCATTGATGACAAGATTGTACAATGGAATATGTTTCCTTGTCATAGGTGGGGTATTTCCAGATTGTATCGGAGAGAGTCTCACTATGGTATGCCATCGGATGCCCGTGATGAGTGAGAACTATGCCCACAGCATAGTCAGATGCATCAGTCTCAATCTCGAATGGTTGTTGCAGATCAGGCAAGGAGATTACTGGAGCTGAGCACAAGCGATGCTTAAGATCATCGAATGCTTGTTGCTACTCCTTCCCCCACACTAACTTGGCGCTACCACCGGCCTTGGTCACCTGGCTGAGGGTCCATGAAATATGGGAGAATCCCAAAACGAACCGTCGATAGAAGTTGGCTAGTCCCAAAAATCTCTGAACCTCGGTTAGTATGGTCAGGGTTGGCTAGTCAGGATAAATTGGATCTTAGCTGGATCAACATGTACCCCATGATCATCAACAATGTAGCCCAAGTATTGGACCTTATTCATTCCAAAACAACATTTTTCTAAGTTGGCATAAATCTTGTGTTGCCACAGAGTGCTCAAAACCTGTTGAATATGCCGCATGTGCTCCTCCCATGTTCTGTTGAAGATGAGGATGTCATCCAAATATACTACCACAAAGGAGTTGGTGAAGGGTCTCAATACATCATCCATCA
>JZKD02S0763219.1:797066-822970 GCA_000966675.3 Picea glauca
ATACTAGTGTGGTATCGGTTTGTTTGTATTAATCATTTGTTACATAGGGTACCATACTTAACCATGAGAAAATGAGAACAAGAAGATAGAATTGGGAAAAACAAGAAAATGAGCAGAGAATCAAGAACGATTGTACAGCTGGTCAGGATTGCTGGTAATGTACAGTCGGACTGTCGAGGTTACATATATATTTAACACTCCCTCTTAAACTTAACAGTTACAAACATCAGCATTGATAATTCCCAAGTGTTGTCTCTGAAAATCAAAAACGGATTTTTCTAGTGTCTTTGTAAAAATATCTACTAGTTGATCTCGAGAGCCACAGAATTGAAGTGTTATGTCACCATTATTGACTAGCTCGCGTATGAAGTGAACGAGTGTCAATATGCTTGCTTTTCTTGTGAAACACATGATTTTTGGATAGAGCAATTGCTGAGGTGTTGTCACAAAAGATAGGAGTTGGCTCATTTTTTGTGTGTGACATATCATTCAATATTCTTCTCAGCCACACAGCTTGATAGGAAGCTGAGGTAGCAGTGACATACTCTGCCTCTACAGAAGATATTGATACAATGGGTTGCTTCTTTGATGCCCATGAAATCAGGTTCGTGCCCAGGTGAAAAGCATGTCATGAGGTGCTTTTCCTGTCATCTAGGGTTCCTGCAAAATCACTGTCTTTGTAACCAGAGAGATGATAATCATCAGACTGAGTGTACCATAAGCCAAAATTGAGAGTTCCTGCAACATATCTCAGAATCATTTTCGCCATCTTCCAGTGAGAATCTTTGGGGGATTCCATAAACCTAGAAACAAGGCTGGCTGCATACATAATATCAGGCCTAGTTGTTGTAAGATACAACAAACTGCCTACTAAACTTTTGTACAGGGTAAGGTCAACTGTAGGGCCTTCATCTTTCTTGCTCAATTTTGTGCCTAGGGGTATAGGAGTTTCTGTTGGATTGCATTCTTCCATGTAGAATCTTTTGATAATGTCTGCGGCATACTTTTGCTGACAGACAAAAATGCCTTTGGTTGATTGATCAACCTCAATCCCCAAAAAATATTTCATTATGCCAAGATCTGTCATCTCAAACTCAGATTGCATGGCATGTTTAAAACTAGTTAACTCAAAATTTCCAGGATATATCATGTCATCAACATATAAGCATACAATCAGAATTTTACCGTGTTGATTTGTTTTGGTGTATAAAGTTGGCTCATTTTGGCTTCTGTTGAAACCACTTTTGATCAAATAGGTGTCAATTCTCCTGTACCAAGCTTTTGGAGCTTGCTTTAAGCCATACAGGGCTTTCTTCAACCGATACACTTTGGCTGGTTGCTCTTTTAGTTCAAATCCAGGTGGTTGGGCCACATAGACCTCTTCTTCTAGGACACCATTTAGGAAAGCTGACTTGACATCCATCTGGTATACTTTCCATTTGTGTTGAGTTGCTATGGCTAAGAGAGTCCTTACAGTGTCTAATCTTGCTACTGGAGCAAAAGTTTCACCATAATCAGTACCTGGTTGTTGTGAGAATCCTTTGGCAACAAGTCTTGCCTTGTGCTTTTCAATCTGCCCCTTTTCATTAAGTTTAGTTTTGTAAATCCACTTGACACCAATACTTTTCTGTGTCTGGGTAGATCAACAAGATCCCATGTTTTGTTCTTCTCAATGGATTCAATCTCTTGGTTCATGGCTTCAACCCAATGTGGCTCTTTAGCTACCTCTTTAAAATATGTATGTTGACATGATATTAATACAAAATGATTGTGTTGCTCAATGTCATTCAATTGCGGATGGATTTCTCTCAAACTTCAAGTTCTCTGATTTTGAAGTTCAGAGGATGAGTTTCTGCTAGAAGTTGGGTTATCCCGAGAAATTTCAGATTGTCCTTGTACCTGCAGTCTTGGAAGAGCAGGTTGATGTGTTTGTTGTCCTGAATTCTCCATGTCTTCAGGAAGTGAAAACAATAGATCATGACTGTCCAATTGTTGATTTTCAGACTCATTCCATAACTGATTTTCAAGAAATTTTATATCTCTACTGAGAATTAGTTTCTTTGAAATTGGATTGTAGAGTCTGTAGGCTTTGGATGTTTCACTGTAGCTAATAAAGATGCATTTCTCACTTCTATCATCAAGTTTCTTCCTTTATTCGGAAGGTATGCGAGCGTATGCTATGCATCCAAATGTCCTTAGATGAGAAACGTTTAGCTTTGTCCCACTCCATGCTTCTTGAGGGATCTGCATCTTTAGACTGGTGGTTGGAGATCTATTCAGAAGATAAATTGAGCATGCTACTTCTTCAGCCCAAAATGTATTTGACAGACATTTCTCTTTGAGTAGGCTTCTTGCCATGTTCATTATTGTCTGATTCTTCCTTTCAGCCACTCCATTCGGTTGGGGAGTATACTTGGCTGTAGTTTGCATGATTATGCCTTGTGATTTGCAGAAATTTACAAATTCTTTGGAGCTGTATTCTCCTCCTCCATTTGACTTGAGAGCTTTTATATATTTGCCACTACGTTTTTCAGCTTTTGCTTTGAATTCTTTGAATTTTGCAAAAGTTCCAGACTTGTGTCTGAGAAAATAGATCCAGATTTTCCTGCTAAAGTCATCAATAAACGTTAGAAAATAAAAGCTACCACCTATTGACTCGGTTTGCATTGGTCCACATAGGTCAGTGTGAACGAGTGTTAGGTGTTGTTTGGCTTGAGTGGAGGACTGTGGAAAACTAGTTCTCTTATGTTTTCCAAGTATGCAAGACTCACATGGGGGATTTTTCTCTTTGAAGACAGGTAGACCTTTGACCATGGAGTGCTTCTATAGAAGACTTAGATTCTGAAAGGGTATGTGTCCAAATCTTGTATGCCAAACCATAGTTTCATTGGGGGTGGATGCACTTTGTGCATATGATTGGATCAGATTTGCAGTTCTGAGGGTCAGGGGAAACATTCTATTCCTGGTCATGTTGGTTTCAGAAATCAATTTTCTGCTGGGGGTTTTATCATATATCCTACATGATGCTCCTTCAAAAAGTACCTTATAGCCATGTTCAATGAGCTGTGCTACACTTAACAAATTATGTGTTAGATCTGGAACATGATAGGCATTGTGTATGTCTTTCTTTACATTTTGTTTAATAAGAATAGGAATAGTTCATTTTCCTTGAACTTTGACTAAGGAATCATTTCCAAGTGTAACATCAGATGAAATTGAAGAATCAATGCATGAGAATAAATCTTTGTTACCTATCATGTGATTGTTGCATCCACTGTCCAGCAACCAGAGATCTTTACGTTGTTCTTCAGTTTTGTGACATGAAAGAAACATACCTTTTGAGATTTCTCCTTCATGATTTGAGACATGCGCTCTGCCTGAGAGCTGATCTGCTTGCTTCTTCCGACATTCAGATTAATAGTGCCCAAACTTTTTGCAGTAATAAAATTTTATGCTTGATTTTTCATTTGATCTTCTCCCTCTACTTCTTTGAGGCTGGAAATTCTGATTCTGGTTCTATTGTTTGTAACCTTGGAAATTATGATTCTGGTTCTGTTGTCTGTGACCTTCATTTGAGGGATGGTTACTTGGACTTCTCCCTCTTCCTTGCTGACCTCTGCCTCTTTCTCTGCCTCCCCCTCTGCTGAAGGAGAATTGAATTTTGAAGGCATTGGCGATTGACTCATGTGTGAGATGTAGTCTAGTCTCATGTGTCAATAGAGAGCCCATTAATTCATCTGTTGAAAAATTTGACAGAACCTTGGATTCAAGGATAGCTGTTACAACCATTTCAAATTTCTTTGGTAAACTTCTAAGGACTTTCTCAACAATTCGTTGATTAGGGATGGCTTCACCAGTCAATCTAATATGATTTACAATTCCCATGACTCTAGTCATAAATTGATCAATGTTTTCAGACTTTGTCATTTTTAAAGTCTCAAAATGCGTCCTCAAGGTCTGCAATTTGACTGTTTTGACTCTGTCATTGCCTTGGTAAGCTGATTTAAGGATGTCCCAGGCCTATTTTGTAGTAACAACGCCTATGATTTTTGAGAAAATCAAGTCATCCACGGAATTTTGAATTTGGCTTTATTCTCTTTGTTCCTTTGTGTTGCCTGAGTAGTTCTTTGTTGGTTGGTCATGGTAGCAAGATCTGCTAGATTTGGTTCCACGTATCCAAGATCCAATGGATCTCAACACTCTTGTTCTTGCAAGAAGGATCTCATTCTAAGAGACCAAAACTCATAGTTCTTTCCAAGAATAATCGGTCCTAAATTGTTCGAGGTGGCCATCTTTGAAGAAAAAAAAATTAAACAACAAAAAATTGTTTAAAGATTTGCGTGCTGACCTATTTCCTACGTGTAAAACCAGTTCTACGAAGTTCTCTCAGTGACTTTGGACCGAAAAATGCGAGGTAGACTACTTCTTTAGCTTCGATCTGGCTGGATCTAACTATCCGAGCATGAGATCTACGGATTCAGAGCTCTGAGCTCTGTTCTTTAGTAATAGTAGCAACTGTAGCTCCTCTAATGGTGGAATCAAGCTTTCTAAATCCATTGGTCCTTATGAAACTCCGCCTGCGCGACTAAGCACCAAGCATGAGCCTCACCTCCACGCGACCATAGGCTATGACCGCACGCCTATGAAAAAGGCACATCGCGATTTCGTGTGTCGGGACTTTGCGAGTGAGCCAACCCTGACTCCCTGACTCCCGAAATGTCGAAATTTCGGAGCTCCCAATCTGACGGTCCCAATTCTTCCACGATCTGATGACTCAGATCACGTCGGGGTTTCGTGTATCGCGAGGGCGAAAGACTTTCCACCTTTATTCTCCCAATCCCCGAAATGCCGAAACTTTTCCTGGACAATCAACAGTCCAGATCTCTCCTTGATCAACAGTTGTGATCTAATCGCGAATTCGCGTCTCGTGAATTCTCACGATTTCCCCCTTTGACTTTTCCCTCCTGCAAGTCAGCGAAATGATGATCTCTCGCCAAGCGTCCCTTCCAATGGATGGTTCAGATTATGTCAGGATTTCGCGACTTGCGACATCCAAGTCACGACCTCCTTCACAGACTCGACTCCCGAAATGATGATCTTTCTGAGCTCCCCAAATTCGATGGTTCATGCTCCTTTGGATCTAACGTCTCAGATCAAATCGTGAATTCATGTTTCACGAGTTCTCACGACTACGACCTTTGACTCCTTCGAGTCACGAGTTAGTGAAACGCTGATATGTTGCCACATGTCCTCTGACGATGGACGGTTCCGATGATTTCGGATTAATGATCGACGGCTGTGATCCTTTCATGAGTTTTCACAACTCTTACCTCAGGCTTTTCCAATTTTCGAATCAGCGAAGTGTTGTTGCAACGTTGTATCTAACGGTTCTCAATGATCCACAACTGACGGTTGAGATCTTCTTTGGAATTTTGGCATTCGGGAGTTTCGGCAACACTGCACCGTGTTCTCTCTTAATCGCGAACTAGTGAAGTAATGATCGTCTGACGTGTGTCTCCTTCTTAGATCGATGGTCATAATTTGTTTCGGACTTCAGAAGTCTTGTCTCCTTTGCAACCTTTGCATGAGATCTCCGAATACGCGAAGTTTCAAAAAAAAACTTTGGCGGTTAAAGTCTGTGCACCTTTTCTTGATCTGACCACTGTTGTTGCTCTCGCCTTGATTTGACGGCTGAAACACGTTCTCCTTTTGTGCGCTCTCCTCATCCTTTATGAGCTTGATTAATGGCTCAGATCTTTTCGCAGGGCCGATCTTACGGCTGTTGAGCATGTCTTTTGCTGTATGAACAAAGGCTTTCTTCTTGAAAAGGAATTTCGTGAATCTTTCACGAATTCTTTAAAAAGCTCACAGATCTTTAATTTGTATCCTTCGATTCTCCTTCCATAGGTCTGCCTTCACGTGCTGTGAGGTTTCCAGTGAGCTTTTGAGCAGACTGATGTCTCCATGCTCCTTTAGCGGACTGCGGACTGTTCTTCAAGATTCTTTAAACACTGCATCCTTCTGCAATTGCTCTGCTTCTTTGCGCTTGTTGTCTGCAACGATCTTTTGAGCGAGATTCGGATTGCGAACTGTTCTCCAAGCTTTGTGAAAAATCTTGCATCCATGTGCTCTCGTAGACAGTATAAGTTCTGCACTTCTTAGGATCAGGCTGCTCTCCAGACTATGTAAAGAGGCTTACGTCTGATGCTCTGATACCATAAGAAAATGAGAACAAGAAGATAGAATTGGGAAAAACAAGAAAATGAGCAGAGTGCAATAGTATTGAATATTGAGAATATAAGAAAAAGACAAAAGGCTGAGCTAAATAGGGTCAAGAAAATCAAGAACGATTGTACAGCTGGCAGTGTACAGTCAGACTGTTGAGGTTACATATATATTTAACAAACCACACATTCAAATTTAGGACCTGAATAATGAAGTGTGAAGAAATTACTGTTAATTATGTAATCAAATTAGATGCCACAACTTACAGTAAGATGTAATCAGCGGTGTCTAAACAACATTAACCATGAGATTTGAAACTCTATACACACAATGAATCCCATGAACTGAAATATAGATCAAAGAATATGTAAAGTTCCTGTTGAAACAGATCTTAAATTTTTATCCTTAAGGCCTAGATTTTTTATTTTTTGTGTTTTTCGGGTTTCGGCTTTCTTAAAACAATAGTTCCATCATTTCTAAATTCACGATACCTTTTTATTAATTGTTTTTTGGATAATGAATGGAAAAGGTTTACAAAAAATATAAAATTTCCGACGCTTTTTTGAAAATTATTTAAAACGTGTTGAAATTTAAATTTACGATTTTTTAAATTAAACTTTAAAGAATTTTCAGGATTCGGGGTTTCCTACAAACAAATTTTTTATGCAAATCGAATCACGAAAACCCCGATCCCCGATTTCCTGAAACGTTGGAGTATTAATTTAAAAAAAACGAATTAATTTAGTCTCTTCTAAGAAAGGTTAAGGGTTAAAATAATTATGTCGCGATTTCGAGATTCGCGGTTCTATGAGAGCACATCTCCTGTCATCATGTTTCCCGAAATCCCGATTTCTGAAACCCCGATCCATAAGTCACGTTAAATTAAACTATTTCTGTTTTGGCCTTAATCGTGATTATTTAGTTAATTAAGATAAGTTAAGTCTTGTTTAAAAAAAAAAACAAGCCATCGCGATTTCGCGATTTCGGAGATCGGATTTTATTAATAACACACGTCTCCTGTCATCATGTTTCCCGAAATCCCGATTTCAGAAATCCCGAAAAAAGTTTAATCTCAATGAATTAACATGCTAAAAGCATTTAAATCTTAATTAAAGCATCGCGATTTCGCGATTTCGCATTTTTGGAAATCGTTTTTTCATCGACTACATACCTCTCAACATCAGGATTTACAAAACCCTGAAAAACGAAGTTTTCATCCTTAAATTATGATTAACATTAATTAACCTTTCTTAAAAACAAGATTAATGGTAATAATTCTTAGGTGTTCATTTATGTTTCGCTTACCAATTAAGTAGGTTTCTCGTTTTCTTTAAAACCCGACGGTACTTAAATACGGACATTAAAAACATATCTCGGTAAAATATCTTCCGCATTAAGAGCTTTAAATTCGTGACAGCTGTGCAAATCTCGTCATTTTTTAAATATATTCAAAATAAACATTTGAATGTCTGTGTTTTCATTCTAAGTTGAGCTTATTCATCCATTTTCTGTGACAGGTTTTCAATTAAACACAGAAGTCATGGCACCCAGAAAAGCACCGAAGAAGAATGAAGACGCATGGGAAGGAGATATTATCTCTGATACCACTCCACATGCTATAGATTCTATTAAATCTTGGACTCAAATCTCAGATTTGCTGGAATATGAATTAGAGAATGCTCATCCTGACTCTGAAAATCATTTCCGGGACATAGCTAAGTCTTAGCTTCATAAGATCGTTGCGCGTCCAAGGCTTGTGGCATACACTGATATGATCAACTGGGCTCTGGATAAGGTAGATATCCCAACAAGGAGAATTCTAAACGAGAAAGGAGCTATCGTCGGCTCATTCAGACCAGAGCACATTCAAGTAATGTATAAACTCTCGCCGAATCATAAACATACTTTTAATGTTGAATTTTTAGCTGAGTTTCAGAGAAAGGAATGTATTGAGGCAGACCAGACATATCCCGATATTATTAGAGGATGGACGAGGTCTGAATCAAAGTTTAGGGATGATGCTCATGGGATTTACACTACAACCTCCTTAAATGAATACATGGTTTATATAGCCATTATGTTATGCAGACTTTTCGGGAGAAAAGATCCCTGTCATTTTCATGCAGACTGGGTGCCCTTTTTAGAGGAAGTCTTAGAAGGAAATGATTTTAATTAGCATAAGATTTTGTCGGATAACCTAACACAAGAAATTTTAAACTACAAAGCAACCAAGTCAAAGGGACAACCAACAACTTTTTATATGTCTACATACATTATGGATGCAATCTGTTTTATGACTCCCTTTCCATTAATGAATTGGAGTTGGAGCATTTCTTGTCCAGAACCCATTCATAAATACCACTCGGCTCTTTGGGAAAAAAATGCTAAAAGCACATTTTACGAGGTTTGTCATTTTATTATTATTCCCATGCACAAAATGGTTTTTCGATGCGAACCCCCTCGCATTTCTGATACAATCATAGAAAGTCTTAAAGCGGTTGCCAATTGGTTTATTGAGGAAAATGCTTCCTACATTAGGGTTTACGGCTGCTCCATTCCCCCTCATGCACTCCCTAAATTCCTACCAGACAGATTGGTGTGCAGGGAAGTGGCTTATCAGATAGTCAAGGGCGGTGTTGGATTGGAATTAAAAGCACTTCAGAAGAAGTGATGGCCATCTTTCCCTGTTCATGTTGGGAAATGTTATTTATCAATTTTAGGCCATTCTAAGGTAGAGGTTGAGTCATTAGAAGAAGTGAAATTAGTAGATATTGAGCACAGAAAATATGACCCCTACCAAGTAATAAGTAGGCATTTCATACATTGTAATCTACTATGAACATGAAGTATCTATTTATCATGATATATTTAAAGATATTAAGTCTTGTGAAGAAGTGTTGAACAGAGTCCAGGCCTTGCCACCTGACTCACAGACTGGATTCACATCTTTCCAAAGCCATAGGCGAAGCTGCCTACCTAAGAGTTTACAAGGTGAAATTTCGACCCCATCGCCAGAACAACAAGGATCCTCTCCAGGGTTTGAAACTAATATACAGGACAAAGCAAATAACAAAGGTAAGTTGAAAAATACCGAGATACCTTCCCAAGACACATAGGGTTCTCAAACAAAAGAAACGGGAATGGAGAAGAGAAAAGAGCTGGAAACAATTCCAGAAATCATGAAAAATGTTCCAGAAAAGATAGGAGGAACAACTTCAACAGAACTCGGTAGTCCTATCACCTCTTTAAATCCATTGCAATCAACTTTTGGAACCCCCCATGAAGGAGTTTTATTTGTCAGTGATCTAGAGCCGATTTCGAGAGATGAAATCCCCCCATCAGATTACTTTTTCAGTAAAAAGCGAAGAGCAGTCTTGAAACAGGAGATTCATCCAAGGGGAGAAGGGACGATTAAAAAACATAGGGTTATTATAGATGGAAAGAAACTCAAGGATGGAGAATTTGCTACAGAATTAGCAGGTACAATGGGTGCTATAGCATCACTGTTGGCAATTTAACAACTATGCTCGAACAGAAGGACCAAACAATAATTCAGTTGCAAGACAAACTAAAAGAAAACGAAAGAAATATTAGTTGGGGAATACAGAAGGGTCTAGAACAAGCTAGACTAAAGGATATGCAAGAAATCCAGAAAAGGAATAAAGACTTGGAGGAGGCAAAACTCATAATACCGGTCACACAAGAACAGGTGCGAAAGTTGGAAGAAAAAAACAAAAATTTACAAGATCAAATTATTTCTATTACTAATCAGGTAATAGAACTTGAAAATTTCAGGACACAAGCATTGGAGATATATTTAAGAATAAAGGAAGAACATCAAAAAGTGTTCTTGAATCTGGAAGTAGTCCAGAAATATTTTCAAGAAACAAATAAGTCTTTGGAGAATGTGTTCCAGAAGGAAAGGGAGGCGAAAACAACAAGAACAACTTTTCAGAAGGCAGTGGCTTTCTCATCAAAGGAAGAGGTTGGAAAGATTAAGAAATTATCTATTTCTGAACAGGTTAAAGGGGACATAATAATAAAAGTGTGGGAAGCAAAGCTGGCCGAATATAAACGAATAACAGGAGAAGTCAATGATGATTGCCAGGGAATTTTCGATCTATTAGAAAGAGCTTCATTGAATATTGGAACAGATGACTGTTCCGGTTTATTAGGTGAAATTAATATTGCCAAGCACCAACTAAGGTTTAGAGAAGAGCTGGAGGAAATGAAAACAGATATTTCAAAAATTAAATTGATCAATATTATAGAGATCAACAAATGGATGGTGACGTCAAATCTAAAGTTGAAAACTATTAAATTCACAGAAAAGATGATAGAAAATCGGTTGCCCGAGTTGCAGAAAATATTTTTCTTACTTGAAGCAAATGAGATACCAGATGCTCCCAAGACTTTTGTGAAGTTTTTGGGGAAATGTGTTCAGTGTATTGAAGCGGAAAAAGGAAGTTCATCAACGCAAGGTTGAAATCTTTTAAAATGTTTTTATCATTAGAGATTAGAAAGAAATTGTAAACGGTTGAGATTATTTTTA
This sequence comes from Picea glauca, assembly GCA_000966675.3. Lineage (NCBI taxonomy): Eukaryota > Viridiplantae > Streptophyta > Pinopsida > Pinales > Pinaceae > Picea > Picea glauca. The sequence continues at coordinate 807,844 of JZKD02S0763219.1, forward strand.
TGTAACCGTAATATTAGAAAGTTGGTTAGTCACCAACGAGAAAATTTTGATGAAATTGTATAAATATAGTTTCTAAAGACTGAGAAAAGGCTTCGGAATTTTTGGAGAGAGCCATTTTGTAATAACAGTTTTCAAATACACCAGAATATAGATCACAAATGAGATTCTGAATCCTGCAAATTTGTAGTTATGCGTTCTTCAACCCTGTTTATTATACTCTGTTGAATTTTCCTTTTAATGTATTTCTACTGAATAATCAATTTGAAGTTATCTACATCATTGATTTATATTTCAGATTGGTTTGGATGTCAAATTATTTATAGTTTTTCCTCTGAAATTGCTATTAGTAATTTTAAGACCTGTAAATCTTTTGTACCTTAATACTTAACTTTTGTTAGAAACCTCGTTTTCTTTTATCATTGTCTATTGAAATATGAGATTCTTTCTTGATTAAAGCCTCATATTTTTCTGTAGTGTTTATTTGTTATTTTATGATTCTCAAAATTGTTACAAATCCAGGAAACAACCTCGAATGTATTTACATTACTGTTTTGAATTTCAAAATTGTTTTTCTTGTTCTCATCTCTGGAAAATTTGAAGTAACATTTGATTAAAATCCTTTTACAAATAAATAAAGTGTTATCCTCCATGACTGTTCCAAGTAGCAGAAAACCCAACATTGAACCAGGCCTTCAAGATCAAACCAGTATTTCCTTGAATTTATTTAATACCATTTTACAAACAACAACTAACCGGGTTGAGTTAGAACGTTCATGGGTTGCTATTGAAAGATACATTAGTATCCAAGAACAACAGGAAGCAAGACAGAGATAGTTGAGAAACTGATTCTTCTTTAACCTTCCTTTGAAATTCTTATTCTCAAATTATTCCTTTAAACATTTATGGATGCCTTGACAGTATACTTTATAGCCTTAAAGTATAAACTCAAGAAAAACAGTTCCAATTAAGCGATTTAGGACACACTTTTGTAATCATTCCATTAACCTTAACAATGATCAGAATAGCACACAGGAAAAGATTGATCCATCTTAACACTTTCCAGCAATTCGTTACTATTAAGATGGAACTAAACTGTGTCAAATAACAAATTTGATCTCTGTCAAGTGATTGCTAGAACCATTAAATTCATCAAATAGTTCATTCATAAGATTGATTTGTTATGGGTGAAAAAATGCTTGAAAAGAAATTCGGCCCTTTAGAAAGAATATGGCATTTGCAATACATGATTACATCATATTATCAGTGCAGCGATTTAGAACTCACAAGTGTGCCGGGTCAAAATTTCAAAACCCTCGAATGGTCAACAATAAGAGAATAAGCTAGTGCTAGAAAAAATTAAACATTCAACAATAATCGTTTCAGTACTTTGCCATTGATTAGTTTTTCTAGAATACTTAGACTATAGAATAACTTAAACGTTCTCAAAATAATATGAGATGTATTCATCCCTTGAAAGTAGAACTTTTTCAGTCCTTAAGCTTTTTCATAACCCATGCTAACACCTTAAAATGAGGGAGCTTTTCCATTGTTTTGCTTCCTTAAGATAATGATCATGTAAGGCCATTTAAACACTTATGAAATAATTTGAATTGTTGGTGCATTCAAGGAGCATGTAATATAAACCCTCATATTTTTATTCCTTTTATTTATTATGTTTTGTGTCATTAGGCTGTGAATGTTAAATCTAAAGAATAAAGCATGAAATTAGATTCAACCCAGAAAAATAGCAAAACGATATTAGATAGGACCACTTCAAGAAATCGATCTACAAATTAAAATCCAAGTTTGTTGTAATATATGAAGAGGTATAAGAACATGCAATCTTGGTATAAGCAGCCTAGATTTGAAAATGAGGATATAGACAACCCTAGGAGTAAGCAGGCAATTTTTTTTTAGCAAAGAATAATATATCAAAACCTAGAATAATATGCTAAAGGAAATAGAAAAGAAAACACACTAATATTGAGCAAATAAGCCTTTTCATTCCATTTCACATGTGCCAAGTAATACATGTCTATGTGTTCAAACATTTCTCCTTATTTTGACAAGTGTATAAATTGTTGATATGGACACCTCAATGATTATGTGGCATCCTCGTCATTGTCCAATGCGTTTTCATGGATCCCAATGCAATGACCTGGATCCCAAGAAAAATGTGATGGATCCCAATGTAGGTACATAGATCTCGAGGCAATAACATGGATTTTGAGGCATAACACACAGATTCCAGCATTGAACACACGCCTATAATGATGTATAGAGCTTGAAAACAAGTTATTAGACAACAAACATCATGTAATATATTCTAACAACAACTTAACATAGGTTAATTTTATAAATTGCATAAGTTTACCATTGTGGGACAATTTCACCGCTATTACATGTGTCAATTTCCTAGGAAAAAGGTATTTCCTAAGTAATTCGGTTAGAGATGGGTAAATTTAGTGAATAATTGATGAAAAGAAAGGATAACTTTATTTTTTGACCCTTAAAGTCATATTAAATTATGTATAAGGTCTTTTATTGGTCCAACTAACCTTTTTGAGTTAGGAATCTTCATTTTATGTACTTGTAAGACTTTGAGAGGGAGATTTGCTCAAAAATACCACCTCAACACCTTTTTTATTACCCCTTCTTGCATGTTTCTTTGATTTTTCATAGTCCTTTTTTAGATATGCATTTTTAGCACATGACTTTGAGGTTGGGCCATTTTAATGAGGTGGCATATCTCTAGCCTTAGTATTGTTTTCATTTTAAACAGTATTGCTCTTCACTTCTAGCTGTTTTGGCTTTATTTGACTTTGACTTACATTTTTCTTCATTCAGACCTTGTTGGATGACATTTGAGAAGTCAAACATAAGCAGGGATCATATTTTTTTTTTATAAATGGGATGGTAATGAGAGGGAAGTATGAAAAATGTTAGATGTGGTTAGGATATTGATACACTACTCAAATAGATCACCAGTGGTACAATCAGTCCTAAGTCGTGACATACTTATCTAAGGAAATTATGCCCCCCTGGAGTAAAAAAAGACAAAATCATAAAATTATTAACGTTAAAAAGTGTTATAATATCTAGCCAATGCTATTAATTTCATGACAATGTTAGAAACCATCACTCCACTTCTAGATAAGAAACCCACACATGAGATCATAACACATCAATTGAAAATATGAAGCATGAAGCACCATCTATGGAAGCACATATCATCTGAAGTGTAAATCATATGAGCTAATATAGCATGGTAGAGTCATTTAAAAGATCTCATGGATTATGTAAGGCTAGAAGAAGTGGAAGATCAAGATTGAATCGACATATAAGAGCATGAGAGCTCATCCGATAAACATCGGTGCACCCCTGAGAGGATGGTTTGGAAGTAGTTTTTCTTGAGGGAGAAACAATTCCAATTTGCATTTCCTGTTTTTGAATTACTTAGCTTAGTAGGAGGAATAAAGAGGCCACTATTAATACATAATTGAAGTATGCTACATAAATGCTAAAAGACAAAGCATAAAAGTTAAATTGGGACAACCAATAGGAGATTGACCACATGCTACCCTAGGAATTCATAGAGACAACTTTGGAGGAGATGAAGAGTTACAAAGACTATTGGGATAGCATGTGAATTGAACAGTCTGAAAGAAAATCATAAATCTATTGAATTAACAAAGGAGAGGGGAGTTCCAACAGTTAGCAACATGAGAAGAGAAGGTTAACCTCTAGATTTGCAACATAGAAGAAGAGAGTGAATACCATCTCATGCTTAGGGAAGTTTGACATTGTCTGGAAATATGATCATACTAATCTTAATATTATGAATTGTGGAGAGACTAAGACCTATAGATTGTAATCCACTGGTTGAGATGGCATATTATTCAACAAAGAGTTAGATTCTATCAATTTTCGTCTATTTCCAGTTATTTATATTATTAATTTTGTCATATTTAGTTTTGTAGCGTTTGCACACTATGACTTCTTAAGTAAGTTACTTCCATAGTTGTTGCACTCTAACAATGTCGATACAGTTATATAGTCGTGTTAAAAATTTACAAATCAGAGATAATTCTCTCTTTAGAGTTGGGTTCCACAAGATCAATTCTTGCGCAATCGTGGCAACAAAGAGAACTAAGAGAGGGTCGTTTCAGTTTGCATTTGTTGAGAGACAAGAGAAGGGAGGTATTAATGAAAGAAAGGCCTATGAATGGTAGTCTAGTTGAGGACTATGAGAAAAATCCTAAGGATGTTTCCACAAAGATAGGTAGGTCGAGGAGGTGTAAGGAATTGGGAATTGGAGAAATTGAGAAGGAGACTCAAAGAATTAGAGAAAAAATGAATTGGAGTTGTTGGAGCTGTAATAGATTTAGAATCAAAAGATGAGATGGAGGAAGAATTAAATGTTGATGAAAAATCCCTAGTCGAGCACTTGATCTCATTTCTAAAGGATAGAGGTAATGCAAGGGTGGAATTTTCTTGCTACAATAGAAGTATGGAAATAGAGACTCTCGTAGATTGGATAGGAGAAGTTGAGAGATACTTTGAGTATGAGAATGTCTAAGAACACAATAGAGTACATTTTGCAATAAATGTTTTGAAAGGGCATGTTGAACTCTAGTGGGATGTTGTGCAGAAAGATAGAGTAGGCAAGCAATGAGAGAAGATAAAAAAACATGGAAGAAAATGGTGAGTAATATCAAGGAGAAGCTTTTTTAGGGTCTTAACCTCCCTAACCCCATAAGTATATATATTATTATGTATTGACATGTATGAAGGCCATCATTGGTAAATAAGGCCTATGTAGTAGTGTGAAAACAATTATTGTAAGAAGGGTTATTAGAAGGTTCCACCTACTAGAAAGTTTTTTCTCTAGAATGTTTTTAAGGGATAGAAAGTATTATACAAAGATATAGAAACATTTGTAAAATGTGTCTTGAAAATAATTTATGATATGAGCTCTTCTCTAGTGGAGGTTTCCCCCTTGAAGAGGAAAGCAAACATTGTTTCCATATCAATAAAATGTATCATATTTTTCTCATATTGTTCTTTATGTTATACATTTGAGTAATATTTGTTATTTATGCTCTGAATATTTCTACTTGGTACATCACAAGTGGTATCATAGCACTTTACCAACATCATTTTTAGAGAATTGTTTTTTCAAGCTAGAGACGTGTTTCAACGTCTATAAATAACACAAAGATATGTTGTTAATTGGGTAAACTTGTGCTTGGGCAAGCATACACGTATGAACTTATAGAGGTTTCAACTGGTTGAAAACCCTTGTAATCTCTGTTGGTACCCCTTTGAGTAGTACTGCATCATGAAACACATGTATACATAATTCCCTTCCACGTACCCTTGGATATATTGGAAGTCCTATAGGTGTTATGAAACCAACCTTAGATCAACCACTCGACTTCCTGAATACTATAGTGGCACCAAGAACATCACTCAAGAAGACTACTCTCACGTACATGGGAAATCAAGTAGTACGGCTAAGGGTACAATTGAATCTTCTTAGTTAGAGCCCTGAGATATTGGGCCAAGTACTACTATTGGATCCCACAAGTATATCAAAGAGATATAACACATGGCACTCCTTTGTCCTTAGGAATCTTGCAACCATAGTAATTGTTGTTAGTCCATAAAAAAATATGAAACAAGGGGCTCTATTGAAATTTAAATCACTGGAAACAATGCTTCCTACTTCCAGTTTGGGAAATTCCTACATAATCTTCAATGTTTAGAATTTGAGCATTATGTTAGCGTAGTATTTCCTAGTTCGGAGTATAAATCTATACAAGTAAAAAAAATGAGTATAAAGTGGATCCACCAACACCCTTATTTGGGACCTATCTCAATAGAATCCTGACATTGCGACAATCACAGTGGTACCCCTCTTTCATAAGAATTTTTTATGTGGACCCACTTGCCCTATTATTAATTTCCTATCTCAACAGCTTTAGAAAGTTGCACTGATCACATTCCTACCACTCTCTAGTAAGTAATTTTGTGTGGAACTGCTATCCCATATCCCCAGCGACCCCTTCCTCCCATTCAATTTTTTCTTGTGCACCCCCTCCATATGGCCACCCAAAACCAAGAACTTGACCGATGCATTGTGAATGTGGAACAATTGTGTGAAGCCTTGGACACTGTTAGCACCATTATTTTCATAGCTAGAGTTAGAGGTTTGTCCAAAGTTTTCAAAGTCATGACATGATCTTGGGAAAATCAAGGAATTCCTAGATGAGTCATAAGTTAGGGTGAATATCATGTCAAAAGGTATTATGGTTCATCATCACCTTTCATAATGTTAGAAAAGGAAAAATCATGACACCCCATGTCATCTGTATCGTTGCAAACTTCAAAAGAATACTCATTGTGCAAGTTCGTTGTGCAAAGGATTTTGTTTCTTTCATTTGTTGCATGTTGCGCAAAGGATTTTGTCACCCAGAGGATGTTGTCATGCAGAAGATGTCGTCGCGCAGAGGATGATGTCATACAGAGGATGCATTTTCGTAGAATATGTCATCGTGTAGAAGATGTTGTTGTGCAGAGGATGATGTCGCGCATAGGATGTTGTCGTGCAAAGGATGTTGTCATGCAAATGATGCTTTCGCACATAGGATGTTGTCGCTCAGAGGATGCTTTCACATAGAGAATGATTTCACACATAGGATGTTGTCATGGAGAGGATGCTTTCATGCATAGGATGTTGTTGCGCAGAGGATGTTGTCGTGCAGAGGAAGCTATCGCGCATATGATGTTACCGCGCAAAGGATGTTGTCACGCAAAGGATGCCTTCACACATAGGATGTTGTCGTGCAGAGGATGCTTTCGCATACATGATTATTTCACGCATAGGATGTTGTCGCGTAGAGGATGCTTTCGTGCAAAGGATGTTGTCACACAGAGGATGTTGTCGCGCAGAGGATGTTGTCGCGCAAAGGATGCTTTCACACAGAGGATGATTTCGCACAGAGGATGTTCTCGTGTAGGGGATGTTTTCACGCAGGGGATGTTTTTTCATAGAGGATGTTGTCGCGCAAAGGATTTTCCCGCGCACATGCTACATGGCACACTGTGTAAATGACTGTTTTAGTGGTCAACTTCAATATCAATTTCTGAACAACTAAAGAGGAATTTTGAAACTCCCCGAGAGGGTTTTGTCGAGGACAAACCAAATAATAAAATCCTCTCTCAAATTTTCAAAATGTGTCACCGATTCGGAGATTCGAATGAATGTTTGACCCCTATTTTTCAGTTTTCATGATTTCGTGTCCGAGACATGTTCTTGCAACACGTATTCTGTCCATATGGAGACGAATTGCAAGAAACCGAGAGAGGTTTTTCTTTATAGCGAGCTTACGTACAAAATATCTCTTAGTTTTGAAAAACGTAAATTTATTCAGGAGATATGATGCCATCTTTGAAACCTATTTTACGATTTGCTGCACCATCTGCTACATTTTTGTTATAGGTTATTGTTGCGTAGAAGACTTGTTGTGCAAGGGTGAGAGAGTGTCCAACAGTGCACATGATGACTCATCACAACCATATGGTTGAATTTTGATCATGATCAATGATTGTAAAGAATATTTTGGTTACGATTATGATTTGGCAAAGTTGGGTTGTCTATTTTTAGTAAATATGTTGAAGTTACTGTTCTCTTTCAAAGAAATGGGATCCATGATTCTAGGAGGGAGTAGTTCGACCCTAGTAGCCAAGGGTGACATTAGTTTTCTATATATAGGGATCATTTTCATGTAAACGGGGTTGGGACTGGCTGGAGAGAGGCTTTCCTTTGTAGATGGAAAACTCTGTAATGTTTCATGAATTTTAATACAAGAAAAGAATGTTTTGATAACATAGATTCATCACGATGTCCCCTTTCAATGTGTTTTCCCCAGTTCACATTCATTTTACTTATGTTCTTTCTTTTAAGCATAACTAAGAGTAAATGATTAGAATTCATCCTTAATAGATGCTCCCTTCATATAGTTAATGTTGGTGTCATGTTTTAATGATTGCAGGTCCAAAATTCACCCTTTGTTAGGTGCTCTATTCATTGTAGTCATCCTTTATGTTATTTCTTCTAAAGTTGCAACTGAGAATTCATCCTTATTAGATGCTCTCATTCATAATGGGATTTTCTTATTTCCATCTTGCCATCATCTAAATACTATTTATTGCTGAAAAGGTGTGCTTATTTTGCCTCTGTTCTCTCAGGAATATGTAGTTGTGTCAATCTTCACATATATCTCAGAAGTTGACTCCATTGCCCAATGGTTTCTTCCTCAAGCTTGTCCTACCAACCCTTTTAAAACAAAAACAAACCTATCCTATTGCAGAATCTAACCTCTGTGCATTTATTGATGAATCATTTGAATTATTACCAGTCATTAGATGTCTGAGAGAGCCCTCTCTGGTTGTATAGGTCATAATACAATCTAAAGTTGGTTGAAACAATTACCTCGGGGTTTTATTTGATACAACCCAAAGAAATTTTTGAGTGCTAACATTTTGGCACCGTTGCCAGGGACGACTGTTGTTATTTTCCTCAAGAAGAATGAAATTTTTTTAGTTCTAAGGGATAAGAGCAACATACACTTAGGCACATATTGTTTGTATTTATGCTCTGGCAACTCCGTACATCAGAAAATCAGTTTGAAGGTGATTCCATTGGCATACGAATCCATAGCTAAAGTTTTCATGGCGAATTCATTGTTCATAGAACTCAAGGTATGAAGAGTTTCTTGGCTTCAGAATGACAATCTTGGCTTTCGATCCAGGTACTTCATCAAACAGAACAACAAGGTTGGTGGAAAATCTTGTTTCTCTTCAAAATTTCAGAAATTGGATTGATATGTCTCCTAAGCATTATTGGTGTGGAGATATTCGTTCTTTATTATCTTATTTGGATAACTGTCATATCTTTAGTCAAGAAGATAAATTAGAATGTTTACAGGAGCTTATTATGGAACTTGAGATAGAACAAGAAGCACAATGGATATGCCAAGATTCATCTCCTTTTTAAAAAAATTCTGACCAAGAACAAGAATAATATGAATTAAAGACAGATGAAGCACTATTAAATCGTTCAAAATAGTATAAAAGAGGGTATGAGGATTCCATGTCTCACTGTTACAAGCATTATGATCTCAGGCATGAGGTTAGTAGTCCAAAGTTCATCCTGCCAATAGAAAATGAATCTTCAGTCAACAAACAGTCCTCAAGTCGAAATAAATATGTTCAATTTTTTTTTATGACATGGACAATGTGAACAGTCAGAAAGAACCATTTAAAGATGATCTCATTGTTGATCATAAAGAAGTGATAGTTGTTTCTTCTCTCAAAGATCCTTTTGCAGCTCTGCTGAAATTTTCAATCGAAATGAGCTATGTAATGTTTGAACATGAGGACAGTTTCAAATGGTGGGATAACTTGTCATATTTTAGTTTTGACTTTATGATTGGAGGAGCTGAAAGCAAGTTGCAGTCAAGAAACCATTTTCTTGACTAGATTCATTGTAAATATGGGATTACTTGATTTGGCATTTGTGCTTCGTAAATTAGGGTAGGTAGGAGTATGAATAAGATTGGTTCTACGAGCATTTCTTTCAACAATCTGCATTTTTCATTTTCGGCTTAGTTTACAGATTTCAGTTTGGGGCATACACAATTTTGGGTTTTCAGTGGATATAGGTGATAGGTCAAAGTAGAGTTTTCAACGATTCGGTAACATCCCAATGGATAGGCATAGGGTCTACGAGGTCTTTTCTACCTCACTAGGAGGATAGAATCCCCATTGGATCCAGTTGTTAGCACCATGATTTTCATAGCTAGAGTTAGAGGTTTGTCCAAAGTTTTCAAAGTCATGACATGATCTTGGGAAAATCAAGGAATTCCTAGATCAGTCATAGGTTAGGGTGAATATCATGTCAAAATGTATTATGGTTCATCATCACCTTTCATAAGGTTAGAAAAGAAACAATCATGACACCCCATGTCATCTGTATTGTTGCAAACTTCAAAAGAATACTCGGTGTGCAAGTTTGTTGCGCAAAGGCTTTTGTTTCTTTCATTTGATACGCGTTGCACATAGGATTTTTTTGCATAGAGGATGATGTTGCACAGAAGATGTCATCGCATAGAAGATGTCGTCGTGCAGAAGACATCGTCGCGCATAGGATGTTGTTGCGCAGAGGATGTTGTTGCACAGAAGATGTAATCACGTAGAGGAGGTTGTCGCATAGAATATGTCATCGCACAGAGGATGTTGTCATGTAGAGGATGTTGTCGTGCAGAGGATGTTGTCGCGCAAAGGATGATTTCATGCATAGGATGTTGTCGAGAAAAGGATGATTTCACGTAGAGGATAATTTCGTGCATAGGATGTTGTCATGGACATGATGCTTTCGTGCATAGGATGTTGTGGTGCAGAGGATGATGTCGTGAAAATGATGTTTTCATGCAAAGGATGTTGTTGCGTAGAGGATGCTTTCGTCCAAAGGATGCTTTCACGCATAGGATGTTTTCGTGTAGAGGATGCTTTCACATAGAGGATGCTTTCGCGCATAGGATGTTGTCGTGTAGAGAATTCTTTTGCGCAAATGATGTTGTCGCTTAGAGGATGTTGTCACGCAAAGGATGTTGTCACGCAAAGGATGTTGTCACGTAAAAGATGATTTCGTGCATAGGATTATTTCGTGCATAGGATGTTGTTGCGCATATGATGTTTTCGCGCTGGGGATGTTTTCGCACATAGGATTTTCCTGCGCACATGCTACATGGCGCGCTGCGTAAATGACTGGTTTAGTGGTAAAGTTCAAGATCAAGTTTTGACCAACTGGAGAGGAATTTTGAAAATCCCCTAGAGGAGTTTGTCAAGGACAAAACAAATAATAAAAACCTCTCTCAGATTTGCAAAATGTGTCACGGATTGGGAGATTCAAATGAATCTTTGAGCCCTATTTTTCCGTTTTCATGATTTATTGTCTGAGACATGTTCTTGTTACACATATTCCGACCATATGGAGATGAATTTCAAGAAACCAAGAGATATTTTCTTTATAAATATCTTAACTACAAAAACCTCTCTCAGTTTTGAAAAATGTAATTTTATTTGGGAGATATGATGTCATATTTGAAACCTAGTTTACCATTATGTTGCGCCATCTGTTGCGTTTTTTTTGTAGGTTATTGTTGCATAGCAGACTTGCTATGCAAGGGTGACAGAATGTCCAACAGTGCACATGATGACTCATCACAACCATATGGTTAAATTTTGATCATGATCAATGATTGTAAAGAATATTTCGGTTACGATTATGATTTGGCAAAGTCGGGTTGTCTATTTTTAGTAAATCCATTGAAGTTAGTGTTCTCTTTCAAAGAAATGGGATCCATGATTCTAGGAGGGAGTAGTTTGACCCTAGCAGCCAAGGCTGACATTAGTTTTCTATATATGGGGATCATTTTCATGAAAACGAGGTTGGGACTAGCTGGAGAGAGGCTTTCCTTTGTAGCTGGAAAACTCTATAATGTTTCATGAATTTTAATATAAGAAAAGAATGTTTTGATAGCAGAGATTCATCACGGTGTCCCCTTTCAGTGTGTTTTCCCCAGTTCACATTCATTTCACTTATGTTATTTCTTCTAAACATAGCTAAGAGTAAATGATCATAATTCATCCTTAATAGATGCTCCCTTCATATAGTTAATGCCGATGTCATGTTTTAATGATTGCAGGTCCATACTTCACCCTTTGTTAGGTGTTATGTTCATTGTAGTCATCCTTTATCTCATTTCTTCTAAAGTTGCAATTGAGAATTCATCCTTATTAGATGCTCTCATTTGTAATGGGATTTTCTTATTTTTGTCTTGCCATCATCTGAATACTATTTATTGTTGAAAATGTGTGCTTATTTTGCCTATGTTCCCTCAAGAATACGTAGTTGTGTCAATCTTCACATATATCTTAGAAGTTGACTCCATTGCCCAATGGTTTCTTCCTCAATCTTGTCCTACCAACCTTTTTAAATAAAAAACAGACATGTCCTATTGCAGAATCTAACCTCTATGCATGTATTGATGAATCCTTTGAATTATTACCAGTCATTAGACGTTTGAGAGAGCCCTATCTGGTTGTATAGGTCAGAATACAATCTAAAGTTGGTTTAAACAGTTACCTCGGGGTTTTCTTTGATATAGCCCAAAGAAATTTCCGAGTGCTAACAAACACGAAACTCATGAAATCTTAAGATGATACCGATAAAAACTTTTCTACAGTTAACAACCAACTTGCTACACTTACTACCAAGCTCAGCGCACTAGATGACATGAAGGAAAACCTCTCTATATTTCTTCAAAAATCTGTGAATGCTAACTACCCAGAACATCCCTTACACCAAGGAGTTGAATCCTCCCACTCCATGGGGCTTCACTCTAACACCCTTGTTCATGATTTGAACCTTCCTAAAGTGGATGTGAATAAATTATTTGATGGCTTAGACCCCATTGCCTCAATCACTCAAATGGAACACTATTTTTCACTGCATGGCATCATTGATGACTTAATGAAACTTCATGTTGGTGTATTATATTTATATCCCGAACACTGGCAATGGTGGAAATGGTGTAAGAATTCACATAGAGGTTATATTTCCTGGAATCAATTTTTTGCAGATCTTTATGAACGCTTTGACACTAATACTCATCATTTGGGATGCCTAACCAATATTAAATAGTCAAGTACAGTTGAATATTACGTCTCTAAATTTGAGAAATTGACTTTCCATATAGAAGGCATGGCAGATACCTTCTTCAAAGAATGTTTTTATTAACGGTCTCAAGGAATAAATCTATGCTCATGTCTTAATGGCTCTCCATACCACTTGGCTCGAAGCCACTCACCAAGATAGGGAAGCACAACAGGTGGTTACTACTCAAATAAAAAAAACCATCATTTACTCTCTGTCCCTCTCCCGCACATCCTTCTCTTCTCTCTCCTCCTCTTAATATCCAAAAATTAACTAGGGATGAAATGGTTGAACATCAACTTAAAGGCCTTTGTTACAATTATGATGAAAAATCATTTCCTGGGAACAAATGTAAGGAACAAAAACTTTTTATGGCCATTTTCGAAGACATTTTAGAAGATGATGGTGATGCTCTCCCTCAAGAACCTTTTCTTCAACCAGATGATGACATTCCACCTTCTGATCAAAACATCATGGAACCCCAAATATCCCTCCACGCCTTAAATGGTATTTCAGCTCCCTAAACGATTAAATTAATTGGCTATATCAAGCATTGTAAATTCATTGTCTTAATTGACAACAACAACACCCATAATTGTATTCATTGTTGAGTCTCCCAAGAGACACATTGCTATATTCATGTAGTGAAGAAATTTCATATCATAATTGCTAATGGAGACTCCATGAAGTGTGAGGGTCACTGTGAAAATGTGTGCATTTAAATTGAAGATTATTCTTTGAAATCCCACATGTTTGTCATTTAAATGGGTGGTTGTGACATTATTTTGGGTGTTGAATGGTTGTGCACATTGAGTCTCATCACCATGGATTTCTAGCAATTATACATGAGCTTCCAATAGGTTGGAAACCATTACACTCTCCACAAAATCACTATAGGTTCTTCAAAGATTTCCATCTCACATCGTATGGAAAAACTCTTCAAAAAATTCCATTCTGGCACTATCGCCTAGTTCAATGTTATTCAAGCCTTTGAGACCCCTTCCCAACCCTTTCATTCTAACTATTAGTACCATTTTTTTTCCTATCAAAGAAATGAGGATGACTGAAATTATAAGGATGAGATCAGATGAGTTAGTAGGAGAAATTTGAGCTTCTAGAGACTTTGCACAACCTAGAGTCAAATATTCCTTAGGCGGCTTGAAGAAAACAACCGAAAATCCATGCCCTTGTGTGTATAAGGAACAAATTAAGATTTCGAGACTTGTCGCAGTCCAAAAGGGGCTTGTTGCAGTCCAAAAGCAGCTTAAGAGAAAATAAACCAAGGGCTTATCATGAGACTGTGACCTAAAGGAACAACATTTCATGATTTTTTTGGATCTCGAGACATCGACGACTTAGATCATGTTGTGTGCCCAACTTGTTAAATCAACGGTCCTCGGATTTCCCCTTGCGAACTAAATCTCAAACGCTTCGATGGGTGCACCATCGATGAAAGGACTAGATTTGACAGGCACTATCAATTGTGCCCTCAAAAGGATCAACAATCTAGATTTTCTCTTGAATGTTAAAGTCTCCCGGTCGAGGGTCACATCAACATGCCAACGAGATACTGTCGAAGCCAATAAGAGAATGCCACGTGGACATGTGAAACCCACGATATGCATAGGTAAAAATTATCAAATCTGGGTGACACCTGTCCTTCTCCCGTTCCACGTCAGTATCACCATGGGCCAATAGAAAGTTTTCACGTGTCCAAGATGGTGTCAACATTAAGAGCCTTTCCTTAGCCATTTTTTGTGTTTGAGGTGGGGCAAGATCGATGAATCTCATTCCTATTTATTCTGATGGATCAACGGTCGTCGTAGTTCTTGATTTGGAGTCCCTTTCAAGTCTTATCCTTCAATACTTTGAATGGGAAGCTTCGATCAATGGTCCATTTCCGATCCTATTGTTACACATTATTTTGGTCACCCTGTGATCAAATGACGATATATGTATGAATTACCTCTGTTCTTTGAAGCTACTGAAGAAATGAGACTTTCTCCATGAGAAATTGAATCATCTTTATTTTCTTAAAAACCTTATCAAAGGAGATTGTTGCACCCTGCTAAATGCTTGGGGTGAGACGATGCTTGATCGTCGCATGTTGCACCAAAAGTGGACTGTGGTGTCGCCACATGCTTATCGTGCTTAGGGTGTTATGATGCCTAAACAAGGAAAAAAAGTGAAATTCATGAAAGTTCTAGAAGTGAATCTTCTAGAAGATTAGGTGGCCTCCGGCCGTTTGGATCTTACTCGCTTCTCTGATTTAGTGGGATCATCCTAATCTCTCCATTTATCCCTCTTTCACTCTATATAAAGAGAGATCTCTCATGGGAAAGG
>JZKD02S0763219.1:837251-860289 GCA_000966675.3 Picea glauca
ATGAAATTACAATATACATTTACAAGGCAATTTTTCCTTTGGGGGCTTCACCCCCGAACCCCTGCTGGGGGCCCGCTTGCCCCCAGACTCCCCAGCCGAGGGGATAGCCCCCCCCGGACCCCGCAGAGGGGGTACCCCCCCTCTACACTCCCCCGCGTGGAAGAGTGTACATACTTCTGGGGTGTAAATACTTCATGGGGTATAAACACAGCTGAAAGTAAAATACCTCTGAATCAGGAAGATAATCAGGATCCACAACCAACATACTTGATGTAGTTGTTTTCATACTAGCCTCTCCCAAAGTGTGGTAGGTCCAATAGACCTAGAATCCTAGTTTTGGCCAGTCCTGCTGCCCACTGGACTGGTTGATTGATTGGTTCCCCAAAGGTTCATATACCCACAGTTTGTAGGTAGACTTGCTTAGCGAACTCTGGGAACTTGTCTGTGTACATTACATCATGGTCTGAGTACCTCAATTTCTCTACATATCCTAGCGAATTTGTTGGTACATGTACCCCTTCCGGTATGTGCAAAAAGACAATTGTTGCAGTGGGTTGCCTGCGCAGTGACCTAGGTACCATCTCCTTTCCCTTTTGTTGTGGTGGCTGACTCGAGGTTCTGGCCTCCATTGCTCGTTCTGCGACATAATCCTTTGTTCATCTAGTGAAATCCTCCACTACTCCCTCATGTGGCTATTCTGACGTGGTTGTATGTGATTCTTCAGGTGTGGTTGTTTATTCCTGGTTTGGAGCCATCCCATTGACTCTCGGGGCTTCTTCAAGGTTTTCTGGGTGCCCTAGGTTGTCTGCATCTTCAGTCGGTTGGCCCTGTCCTTCTTGTGGTGTATCAATGTCCATGCCCGCTAGTGTTGTATGTTGGGTTTCCTCCACAATGGGTGTGGGGCTTCCTGGTGTTGTGTCCTTCAATGGTATCTTGTCCACATTGACAACTTCTGGGGGTTGAGGTGGTTGTTGTTCGTTTTCATGCGATTGTGCTTTGGTACTACTTCGGGGTCGTCTGACAGTTTGGCTTGGTTCTCCCTATTTGTGTGGTGCCATGGTGGTAAAGCTATCATTCGTTGAGATCAGTATCCTATGCACCCTCTGCAACCTTCAATCTCTACTTCGTATGCTCTCTCGCTCTTGTGCCTTTTCCAATTTCGTAATAACCTTTCCACTCTCGCATCCTTTCTTTGTCTGGGCATCGTGTGAAGCTTGTCAGAGACATTTCCGTGATTATTCTTTAATTGAACCACCGGTTCCTTCATACTTTCCATGGATTTCCCTTGTTGTCTCCAATTGGCGTGATTAATGCGGTGTCCCATCAGTCATTTCCGACATTTAATTCCGATAACCACCATCAATTGGTGCTTCTTTTTCCGTATCCACCTTTCTCGCTTGTTTTCACTTTGTGGTGACCATTGGCCTTGTCTCCTTCATGCTAGTACTGAAAATTGTGCGTTCTCCTTCCCCTTTCAGCGCACTGTGCCTCTGTTGGTACCTTTTGATATCCTGCACTATATCTTGTTTTTTTCTTTATACTGCGTGACGACTTTCAAGTTGCGGGTGGTCAACTATCCTTGTACAACTTCAGCCAGCTCCCATTGATCATTCCTATGGGTTATGTGTTGCCTAAGTCCTTCAACTGTACAACTCCTCCATTTGTGACAATTGGTACTTCATATGGTCCTAACCAATGCATTTTGAGTTTTCCCAGATGTTGAAGGGATTTATTGTTATACATCAACACTAAGTCTCCTTCCTTGAAAGTTTTCCTCTTGATATGTCTGTCATGCCAAGATTTATCCCTTGCTTTCTAAATTTGTTGGTGGAACCCTTCTAGGATCTTATCTTCCTCCATGATCATCAGTTGATTCAACCTATGTTGTACTGTGCCTTGTTCTGTCATGTTCATAATCACTGTTACATGTAGACTGGTTACCAGAAATTCTAATGGAACCACTGCTTCTTGTCCATATACCAATCTGAATGGCATATGTCACGTCAACTTCTTGCATGTGGTCATGTATTCCCACAATACTGCTGGTATTTTTGGGTCCCAATCATCTCTATTAACGTTACAGATCTTTTTCAGTGCATTTTCAAGGATTTTGTTAAAGTCTTCTAATGTTCCATTCACTTGTGGATGATATGGTGTACTTTTTTTGTGATGGAATTCAAATTCCTTGGTCATAGCCTTAATAGTTCTTTTAATGAAGTGAGTGCCTTGGTCACTCATCAAAATCCTTGGGCAACCAAATCTAGTGATCACTTGCTCAAATAGAAAGTGTGTTGTTGTTTCTGCACTGCAATCTTTGACTGGTGTTGCTTCTACCCATCTTGTCAGGTATTCTGTCATGGTGATAATTTACCTTGTTCCTGTCCTCTTTTTTGGTGGGTTAATTGGTCCCACAAAATCTATTTTCCATTTGTCGAATAACTGCAACGCTACCTGTGGTCTCAAGGGCATCTCGTTTATTATATTTGGTTTACCGACCCTCTAACATACGTCGCATTTTTGGAAATACTCTTTTGACTCTATGTGAACTCCTGGCCACCATAGTCCTGTGCACAATACCTTCTACGTGGTAGATTTGTCTTTGTAATGTCCTCCTGCTATTCCCTCATGGGATTATGCTAAAATCCTTGGTCTTTCATGTTCTAGCACATATCTTTTCAAGATGTTATCTATGCCCATTTTGTATAAGTGTCATGTAATCAACTGATAGTCTGTAGCCCAGACTACTAGGTTTTTCTTCCGCACGGTGTTATATTCCTGTGGCCCAGTTCCTATACTCAAGTATTAGATGATTTTTGCGAAGTATTCATCGACGATATGGACTGAAAATAACTGTGCATCTAGACAATTTTCATCTAAATTTGTAGGTTCCTCCCTGTTCATGACCCTTGATAGGTGATTAGGTCCTCCGTTCAGCTTTCCTAGCTTGACTATTACTTCAAAATTAAATTCTTGAAACATTAGTAACCATCGACATATTCTCCCCCCCAACATTGGCTTGTTGACTAGGTATTTGAGTGTTGAATGGTCTATGAAAATCTTAAAATGTTTTCCCAGTAAGTAATGTCTAAACATCTGAAGTGCGTAGACCATAGCGAGACCTTCCCTCTCTGTAGTGTTATAGTTCTTATCTGATTCTGATAGTTTTCTGCTAGAAAATGCTATAGGATGGTCCAATTCTCCTACTCTTGGCTACGCCAAAATAGTCCAAGTGCTATGGTCGATGCATCTACATGTACATGGGATTTCTTCTCCCAGTCTGGGAATACTAGTATTGGAATTGTTACCATCTTTTCTTTTGCGTATCCAGACCGTGTTGACAATCCTAATTCCACTGGAATTTTGTATCTTTCCTTAACAATTTCTCCATTGGTACAATGATCTATGCGTACCCTTCTATAATTTTTTTGTAGTATCATATGTGTCCCAATGTCGCTCTCAGTTGACGAACTATTTTTGGTGGTGGAAGGTTAATGATTACTGTAATTTTGGAAGGATATACTAGTAAACCTTACTTGCATACTATATGGCCCAATAGTATCCCAAACGGTGTTCTGAAAATGCACTTTTTGATGTTTAATGATATCTAGCACTGCCTGCATCTTTCTAACATCAGCCACGGGACCTCTACATGGTCTTTCAACAGACTATAGACTATTTAATCATCCAAGTATACCTCTAGAAACTGGTGGATAAATTCTTTAAATGCAGCTATGACTACTCTAGAAAATATTGCTAGTGCATTCTTTAGTCCAAATGACATGACCGTGTACTTGTAGGGTCCCCATTATGTAGCAAAAGTGATCTTGTATCTGTCTTCCGACGCTATCTTGATCTGATAATATCTTGAAAATGCATCGGTGAATGAATAAACTTCCTGTCCTCCTACATTCTCCAACACTTCATCCATGAAGGGTGTAGGGAATGGGTCATGTAGGCATGCATCATTCAACTTCCTCAAGTCGACGCATATTCTTATCCTGCTTGGTTTTTTCTCCTGAACTACCATCAGGCTTATCCATTTTGATTCTTCCACAGGTTCTATGATTTCAGCTTCGAGCATCCTATCGATCTCAGCTTTGAATTTTTTCTTGTATATTGGATTTAGTCTGTATGGTCGTTGTTTGATCGGTCTTGCCTCAACTCTGAGTAGTATCTTCATTTCACCTAGCTCTCCTACTATGCCCTTCATTTCTGTGAATGTTGTGGGGAATAGGTTGTTGTATTCACGCAGTAACTCTATTATTCTTTCCATTGCTTGTTCATCCCAATAGTCTCCAATGATGGCCATTTTGTGATTATCAATAGTCCCAATGTTGACTTTCTTCACCTTGATCGACACAACAATTATTTCTGATTATAGAGGTGGATCTTCCACTTCTCTCTCTCCTTCAGCTTCCTCAATATGAATATCACGCAGATCATCTTCATCTGGTACTTCTTCCTGCACATGGTAGGATGACAATAGTTCTTTCACTGTCTGTTTGTTCTGTTGTTGTTCCTATGTTATGACTTCGAATTCTACTTCCTGGATGAATATCAACCCTCTTATTTTTTTAAGTGATGCATCTATGTTGGGGTTCTCATGTTCAAATGAGAAAGTGACTGTAAAGTTTTGGTGTAGTAATTTCCAACTCGTAGTTCCTCTACGCAGTTCTTAGTCTGTATACCAGTTTGTTGGGATGCCCTCTAAAGTATGTACAAAATGATGAGGCCATTCTTTTAGGGGTGTCATCTTCCATAGTACTCTGCAGTTCTCCAAGTGTTTAATTGGTGCCCCCTATCCATCATACTTTTGTTGCTGGCTGGTTCTTTGTTCTGCGCCAAACCGTATGCGTAGTAGCCGATTACATTGGTACCAATCCTTGATTGTTTCTTTGTGTGTGCCCCACCATCTTGCAGGTGTGGCCTTGAGTGCCATATCTAATGCTAAGAGTCTCTGATTTTATAACACTTCATCCTCGTACCGTGTCAAGAATTCTTCTAGATCATTTACCCCATGGAAACTCAGTGGTTACCTTATCTCTGTACCTACCAATCTTACTGCGCAGTCTATTCTTGCACATATTCTTGTAGAAACTTCATGTAGCCTCTGTTGCCAGTTTTCTAAACCTGTATTTGAGTCTGACACACATGAAGTAATGCTCCTCCAACTGAGTATCCCATATGCAGTTGCGTTTATGTAATCTTCATTCCACACAGTTGTTTTGTACAACTGGTTAATTTCCTCCAAATCCAAGAAAGTAGGTTCTACAAACCTTTCCCCTTTCGATGGGTCTAATGGCGCAATGAACCTGTATTTTCCTGACTCAAATGTTATTTTTTGTGTTTTTAAGTTGATTATGGCTTAGTTATCAAACGCCCAATCTGATCTGAGCAATGTTGTATATGGTGTTGTTTCGTCCACTATTTCAATTACTTTGAAGTCTGCTTTAGTGCGCACTCCATCCAGGTCTACTGTCACTCCTTTCAGTCTCTCAATTGGTAGAACTCTGTGTTGGTTTGCTAGTTTCAGCTGAACAGGTGAATATCCTAATGTGGACTCTCCCATACATTGCCATGTTTTCTTGGGTAATACATTGACTTCAGATCCTATATTTAGTATGATATCTCCCATGTTGAAATCTCTGATGTTGGCATTCAGCCTGAACTCCCTACTTGTTCTTCTCCTTGTATGTAGGTGATTGACTGTTTTCTATTCTAATTTTCCTTCTGTCTCTACACTACATATTTCTAACATACTTTGTAATATCTTGACAGAGGATGGATCATTTAGTAATTTTATGCATGATTGCAAAAAACCTTGGATTGTACTTACTTGTTCCAGGGACTGCATTTCTTTGGTATGGTCCAACGGTGGAGGCATATCATACTCTGGTACTTCCTTGATATGTGTTGGCCCTTGGTTATGGAAGGAAGCGAAGATCGAGAAATAAAAGGTCAAACGCAAACTGCGCGGGAGACATAGTGACTGTCACTGGGTCGAAGTAAGAAAAAGAGCAGAAAATCCAGAGTGAAGCAGAGAAAAACAAGTTGTTGGATGAGGAGATCAAGGATGATAGATCAACAAGGAAGATGGATTAAGGAAAACTCAACAAGAAAAGAAAGACACCATTGGATGTTTTGGATCACCGCATGAAAAGGGAGGAAAGAAAGGCTGGTGAAGCCCTGAAAAGGAGGGTCAAGTTGACCTAGGGTTTTGGACACCTAGGGTTTTGGGTAATTAGGGTTTTGACACCTAGGTTTTGACCTAAGGCTGTCGGTGAGGGACTATAATGTATAAATAGAGGTCGAGAGGACCTAGGTCGGGTAGGTACTAGTGTTGGGTATTGATATTGATTGATTGATATATTATTGTACTATGAGAGAGAGAAGTGTTGAGAGTGAGAGCCTTCTGTTATTGTAAGATATTCAGCTAGGTGCGAAGATCAAGCCCTACAACTGGGTGTGCAGGAAGGTGAGAGACAGAGAGAATAAGAGAGAAGATCTATTGACTAAGAGTGCAGATCAAAACTGTAAGCTTTATCTTATTATATCATAAGAACAATTCTATGGACGTATCCCTAGAGAAAGGGTGAACCACGTATATTTTTTGTCGTATGTGTGATTGATGCCTAGATCTCTGTCATTGTTATACTGTTATTTGCGTTATTGTGTTAGATCATATTTATAGCTGCGCAGAGTAGATCTAGTTGATAAGAGGTATATGAATGTTGTAGTATTGTTGTATTAGTTCCACTTGATATTCCCCTAGTTGTAGACATCTATGTCCTGAAACCCCCTTTTAGTTTCTTCGGGTGAGACTACATCTGCTTCGTAGGTGTTGTCGAAAGGGCCAGTAGCTAGGGCTTGTTGGTGCGCTCTTGGAGTGAACCCTGGGTCTACCCCTGTGCCAACACTATGATCCACAGTTGAGGTCGATGCGGTGTCTAGCTTCGGAAATTCTTGTCAAGCTTGCTTAAATTTTTCCTTCTCGTTCTACATGTCGAATTGTTTCCTTGGTTCGACATTCTTATTTACCCATTGGTGTTGCATTGGCTCTTGTTGGACTGTGTCATTCCCTATTTTCTCTCCTCCACACGTAAACATGTTTATATTTCTTCTTTTGTCCCTCACTTCCGTTGCAATCCATTGAACATTCTGGTTGTTTTGATTCCTCTTTTCCCGGATCTTCCCTAGTAACGTAGGAAATTCTTTCGTGTCATGATCTGATGTGCGATAATACATATAAGTCGTTGGTGGATGTGGACATTCTCTTGCATAATGTCCTGGTTGTTGAAAGTTGTGACATACCACTGGTCCTCTACCTCTTCCATAGCCTCCTCTTTCTCATCCTCCACCTCTGTATCCAACTCGATCTCCTCGCGGCGTGTTATACTGAGGCGCCTGATTGTACTGCGTGGTATTGTATTGAGGTTGCACTATGTTGTACTGTGGATGTGTGATATTATATGGTTGTTGCGCAGTATTGTATTGTGTCTGCGTAGTGTTGTATGGGGTTGGTACCTGGTTAAATTGAGGTGCAACTTTCCCTTTCATCATTTATGCTTGAACCCTATATGCATCTGATATCCTTTCTCTCATGAATTCCATGGTTCTACAGTCTTTTTCATCATGGCCCACTGACTTGCAAAAGCTACAATATGAATTCTTTGGGATTGTTTGGTACTTATGCATCATTGGGTAGTGATGTGGATCGTGGCCCTATTTCTTATAGATTTCACACCATAGTCCTCCTATTGGTAACGGATTTGGCATCCCTGCTGCCATATACTATGTGAATGTTGGACATTCGTTCTTATGGTGTCCTTTCGTTCTACATGTGGTACACCAAATGACTTCTCATTTGTCATTGATTTTGTTCTGGTTTAGATGGAATGTTCAGTTCTTCAAATACTCCTTCATATCTTCGATGGTTGGATCCATCTTCTGATATTGGTTTTCTTCCAATTGCAAGGCTTCCTACAGAGCCTCTACCCATGTCTGAAACTTCTGTTGTCGCAATGGATATTTTAAGTGTGGTAAAAATGAATTGATGAACATGTGCCTGTGCTTCATATCTGTCATGAGATATTTAAATTTTCCTTTCATTCGCTTGAATCTCTGGTCAATCTTCCATATATATTCTCCTGGTTTCTGTATAATTTGTATCATCTTGTTCATGTACTACTCCTCTGAACTTGACTTCTGAAACTCATTTATCAATAATTTATTGATTTCCAAAATTGTTCTGGTTGTCCCTGGTGGATTGTTTGTCGCTAAACTCATATAACAATCCATTGTGTGATCCCTTAGTGTAATCTCTAGTTGTGCAAGTTTAGTTCCCCCATCTATGATATGTTTTTCTTTCCAGATCTTCTCACAGATAAACAAGTGCTTCTCCGGGTCCTATGATGCTTCCCTTTTGAGTTCTGGTAACCTGATGGTGGGATCGTGTCCTGCCATCCTGAATGTTGAACTACTACCTCTGCGTAGTGTAGATACTTGACTAATGTTCCTTGAACTGAATCCCTTAGTTATTGTTCCTTGTGTAGATGTACTTCATGTTGTCTTCCTTCTCTCAAAATTTGGTTTTCTAAACGATGGTGCTCTTTTTGGCGTGTTAGTAGCACATGGGTTTATGGGCTCCACACTGGAATTAATATGGATAGGATTTTTGCCTTCTATTCCTTCTCTTAGACCTCTCCTCTTCCTCTCATATGTTTCATGCATGATTTTCTCAATCTGCTCCATAGCCCGAAGATCCTCTACCTCTTCTTCATCACTTTCCAAGTGTTCCCTCTCGGCTATGGCTCTCTTCTTGTTGTTTACCTTGTATTGGTAGGGTACTCCACTGCACTTATTTCTAGCTCTTGCCATGATCCGCTTGATCTAGTCGTCATCCATCATGATTGGGCCCAATGATTACTCCTCCTTTCCTTTATCTCCTTCCATTTCTCCTTTTTCTGTCAGTGCTTCCCCCCTTCCCCCATGCACGTAGGGAAGTTTAGTTGTCTGATTCCATTGTCATTACACATTTATTATAGATCAATATCTTAATATAAGTATACAACGATTTAATATACCTTCCTCGAGGCCCACGTAGAAACTCTTTCTCTGCTGCATTGTATGACTTCATTGTATCTACTGCAAATTCTTTTATAAAGCCTGCTACAATACTGTCGAGCCAAAAATCTACCGCACAAGTGAATTTTTTATTCACCTACCGTAACTACTCAATCTAAACTGGGGTCCACTCTAACTATAGGATCCATTTTGTTGTGTGGTTATCCTTCAACCTCAATATCCACTCCTGCAATAAGTGTGGAAAATCATAGAAATAGACTTCATGCAGATCAGTAAATACATACTTCTCCATATATTTGCACAGTGTTACTCTAGGGTTTTCATTATCTTTCTGAGAAAACTATAGCTCCCTTGTCTTCAACCATCTTTCGATCTCTACTTTTGTGGGATTCCACAGTCTCAACATCCCCTTCTTACCGACACATTCTTCTCACCTTCTTGTCGTCCGATTCGGTGTTCTTTGGACCCACCTTCCACAGATCTTACCCTCTTTTAACAGATTTTTAACAGATCACATCCACTCAATCCTATGTTGTTCCAACCAGAAACATAACCATTTGTTGGTTTAGTTATTTGATATATACCTTTAACATGATTGACCCAGGTTCAGTCTACCAGGGTTCCAAGAAATTCTCTAAGACTATCGCCCCTCCTAGTAAACCAGAAGGCAACACAGTGCCCAAAGTACACTGCACAGTCTCACCTGAGATAGTCTTAATGGGTGACTGCAATACTCAGGTGTTTTCAGTCCAGGACTGAATGGAGATATTTGAAGTGTGTGTTGAGATTTCTATTTAACTTATTAAAGAAATATATTGTCATTCCTAATTATGCATGCGATGTAATCAAACTCATTATCTCATTCATTCATTATGCTAACATATACTCCTAAACAGTAAAATAGATGCAAACATTCAATAACATAACACAAGTTTTACAATGGTTCACCCCCCCTGGGCCACATCCACAAAGATCTGGCTCTCAAGCTCTTCTATTATGGTAGTTCCAAAACTACAGCGCCGTGCGCTTTACAAATCATTCTCAGTCAGGTCAAGATCTATTATGAGGCAAACTAGATCACACTAGGCTCCACAACCTCTGATCTAACCCTCGATATCTACCCTTCTAACCCTCTATAGCTCAAAAGATTACAAAATTAGGTCATATGACAGAAGTATTACAACTAGTTATCAAAACATGACTCCTTCCTCTGTAGTATATTTCATCCTCTCCTTCTACTGCCTCCCCTAGGTATATATATACATTTATGTCTCATCAGTGATTACAATGTATTACAAAAACCCTAACCTTAACGTTATTAGGTTTTCCATGCATGCACATGTGATTCTCTTCCTTCTAGTTGTTTCTTTCCTCGTGCATGCCTTTCTTCCCAAAATATCCTTTCTTTCTGATTTGGCCTACTTCCAACAGTCACAAAAGGATCACTGGTGATAGCAATAGGAGAGAAGGTAGGTAAATTTTATTTATGTACTGGTAATACTGACTCTTCTATCTCTTTATCTTCTACAGGAGTGGATACAACACTATGGCATCATAGACTTGAACACATGAGTGAGAAGGGGATGCAGATACTTCACAAAATAAATTTTTTGTCAAATCTTAAACAAATTGATTTGGATTTCTATGAGCATTGTGTTTATGGAAAACAAAAGAGAGTCATATTTCTTAGAGTTGGAAAAGAAAAGAAGAGTGAAATGTTAGATCTTGTGCATATAGATGTATGGGGACCAGATCAGGTATCATATCTTGGTGTCTCTCATTATTATGTTACTTTTATTGATGATGCAACTAGAAAAATGTGGGTTTATTGCATTTGACAAAAATCTAATGTTTTTGATACTTTTAAGAAATGGAAAGATTTGGTTGAGAATGAGACATGAAAAAGGTTGAAGTGTCTTAGATCAGACAATGGAGGTGATTATTGTAGCAAGGAGTTTTATTATTACTATTCATACCATGGGATTCATAGAGAGAAGACAGTTCCAGGAACACCACAAGAAAATGGTGTGTTAGAAAGGATGAACATGATAGTCATGGAGCATGCAAGGAGTATGAGATTTCATGTTGGTTTGACCTTACAGTTCTGGGAATATGTTTTAGATAATGTTGTTTACTTAATAATCATAGGACCTTCAAGTTCTTTGGATGGTGGAATTCCAGAGGAGGCATGGACAGGTAAAAAGGTAAACTATTCTTTTTTGAAGACTTTGGGTTGTGAAACATTTGTCCATATTGATAAAGAAAATAGAACAAAGCTTGAGGCAAAATCCAAGAAGTGTACCTTTATTGGATATCATGTTAATGATTTTG
Source organism: Picea glauca (assembly GCA_000966675.3). NCBI lineage: Eukaryota > Viridiplantae > Streptophyta > Pinopsida > Pinales > Pinaceae > Picea > Picea glauca. Next base: position 848,667 of record JZKD02S0763219.1, read on the forward strand.
TCTATCACTTATGGGATTATGAAAATAACAAAATAACTAGGTGTAGAGATGTCATATTCAATGAGAAGGTCATCTACAAAGATCAGTTGTAGGGAAAGAAACATGAAAAAGAAAAACCAGAATACATAGTGCTTCATGAGATCACTGAAAAAGAAATTCCAAAGGAACCAGAAAACCAAAATGTACAACAACATGAGCAACAAGTACCTTAAACTCCTGCAAGTGTTGTTAGAAGATCTACCATGTTAAGTAGACCCCTTGAACGATACTTTCCTTCATTATATTATATATTGTTGACTGATTATGGTGAACCATAATGTTATGAAGAGGTAATGTAGGAAGACACTAAAAAGAAGTGGGAGGAAGGTATGAAAGAGGAAATGGATTCCCTAGTAAATAACCAGACTTGGTATTTGGTTCAGTTGCCTACAGGAAAATGAGTATTGCATAATAAATGGGTTTACAAGTTGAAGGAAGAATATGGAGGCAAAAGGCGGTAGAAGGATAAACTTGTTGTAAACGGGTTTGCACAAAAGAAAGGTATAGATTTTGATGAAATATTTTCTCCTGTTGTTAAAATGACTTCAATTAGGACTATTTTAAGTCTTGTTGCAATAGAAGATTTTCATCTTGAACAGTTAGATGTAAAAAAAAAAATTCCCCATTGGGATTTGGAGGAAGATATTTATATGCAGCAACCATAGGGGTATGAGGTCAAAGGGAAGGAGAATTTGATATGCAAGTTGAAGAAGAGCTTGTATGGCCTAAAGCAAGATCAAAGACAGTGGTATTTGAAGTTTTATGGGTTTATGATAGAATAAGGTTATAATATATGTCATTTTGATCACTGTGTTTATTTCAAAAGGCTAGAAAATTGAAGCTATATTATTTTTCTATTGTATGTAGATGACATTCTTGTTGCAGGGCCTAATATGTAGGATATAAATGTGCTCAAGAAGAAATTAGTTAATTCATTTGCAATGAAGGATTTGGGTGCTGCAAAGAAGATCCTTGGTATGAGAATAACAAGGGACAAGAAAAATTGCAAATTGATATTGTCTCAGGGTGAGTACATAGAGAAGTTGTTGGAGAGGTTTAAAGTTCATAATACAAAACCAGTTAGTACACCTTTGGCTAGCCATTTCAAATTAACTAAGGAAATGTGTCCCAAGACACAGGAGGAGATATAATACATGTCCAGGGTCCCTTATTCATCAAAAGTTGGCAGCTTGAGGTATGTGATGGTTTGCACAAGACCAAATATTGCACATGCAGTGGGAGTTGTGAGAATGTATATGAAAAATCCAAGTAAAGAATATTGAAAGGCAGTAGAGTGGATTCTTAGATATTTGAGATGTACTGCTACTCATGCATTATGTTTTGAAGGTTCAAACACTATTTTATAGTGATACGTTGATTCAGACATGGCATGTGATAAAGATAGCAGGAGGAGCACCAAAGGGTATGTTTTTACTATAGGTGGAACAACAATAAGTTAGATTTCAAAATTGCAAAAGGTTGTTTCACTTTCAACAGCAGAAGCATAGTATGTTGTTGCTACAGAGGCTAGTAAAGAAATGATTTGGTTACAGAGGTTTATGGAGGAATTGGGAAAGAAGAAAGGGAATAGTAGGTTGCACTATGATAGCGAGAGTTTCATTCATATTGCAAAGAAATCAACCTTCAGTTCGAAGACTAAGCATATACAGCCCAGGTACCATTTCATACAATCAGTCTTGGAAGATGGACATTTGAAGTTGGAAAAAACACACACTAGCCAGAATCTTGCACACATGTTAACAAAGGGAGTAACCAGGGAGAAACTCAGTTCCTACTCAGTTTCAGTTGGTCTTCAAGCATGAAGGTGAAGATGAGAAATTTTTCAGGTCCAAGAAGGATCATAGTCTAGCATATACATCAGTGGTGGAGTTGTTGAGATCAATTTCCAAGTGGGAGATTGTTGGTTGTGGAGCCTGATTATCTTCCTAATTCAGAGGTCTTTGTATTCAACCATGTTTATACCCCATGAAGACTTTACACCCCAGAAGAATGTACACTCCTCCACATAGGGGAGTGCAGAGGGGGGTTACCCCCTCTGTGGGGTTCAGGGGAAAGAGGGCCCTCGATGGGGGTTCGGGGGTGAATCCCCTTAAGGAAAAATTGTTTGGTAAATGTGTATTTTAATTTCATAGTAAAACTAGACTGTTCGTTATAAGGTCACAGATCTGACGATAGAAGTTATGTTAGAGTTTTTTTTCCGTAGAAGGAAACCCTCTTTTATGATGGAAATGTATTGTAGCTATGGATTATTGCGAATATTGTACTTTGAGTGAGGAGACTGTGAGAGAAAGAAGAGGAAGTTACAATGGGTGTGTTGTAGGTTGTATCCCTTCATTTGTTGGATATTTCTTTGTTGGACGTAGCCCACACTGGGTGAACCACCTATATCTATGTCTCTATTTTATTGTGTATCTTCTGTGTTTTATTTCCGCATTTGTTTTATTTTATTTCTTTGTGATCCTATTTTTCTAACAATTAATGCATCTTCTTCATGGTTATTGTAGCAATCATCCTAAGCTTTGGGATGAGAAACTACACTACATTCAACATGCTTACAACTGAGCTAAGAACTCTTCGACTCAAACATCTCCATTTGAGGCATGTTTTGGTTATTTGTCAAAATATCCTTTAGATTTTATCTTTGGGGAAATTGCTATTGATGATCAATATGACATTGAGAAGGCAAAGAAGTTCATTGAAAAAAATCAGTTGGTGTATCGAATGGTACAAGAATAGTTGGAAAAGAGCCAAGTCAAGTACAAGACAAGACATGACCATAATCATGTTGATCACAGTTTCCAAGTTGGAGATGAAGTTTGGATTTACATTAGCAAAGACAGGCTTCAAGGAGAAGGTAAAAAACTCAAACCAATTAGATATGGACCTTTCAAGATTCTTGAAAAGATTGATAACAATGCCTTCCATTTGGATTTTTCTCCTTATATGAAAATGTATGCATTTTTCAATGTTTAGAATTTGATATTATATGAGCCTCCTTTGATTGATGATCAAGGAGAACATGTTCAGATTCCTTATATAGACGATTTCTCACCAGAATATCTTTCAGAACTGCATGAAGACACAATCCTTGATAGGAAGATAAGAACTTCAAAATGAGGGAATGCATAATACCTTCGAGTTGGTCTTAAAGACACAAATCCTAGCAAGGCCAACTGGATTGAGGTTGGAAAGGTGAGGGAACTATACCCTCATTTTCATATTGACTGAAAGTAGTCTTTTGGAGGTCCAAAATCTTCCCAATGGGAAGGAGCGATCAAGGGGATCAAAATATGCTCAAAAATCAAAGTGCCCGACATTGCTTCAAAACAAACTCGTGCATAGGCCTCATCCCCATGATCCCAACACAACTTGAACGAGTTCAAATGGATGTCGTATAAGTGAGATATCGTGTTCTCTCTGCTTTGCCAAAAAAACAAAATTTTGTTGATTATATAGTCCATACAGTGCCGACGTGGCATGGTTGTACTGCTGATGTGGCATGTCCATACTAGACACGTGGTAGGTTTTCATACTGACACGTGGCAGAGGTCGACGTGGTAGATTAATGGCATGTGAGTTGGACCTATCATATTGTGACATGTGGCATTTATGTGGACCAATTGAATGGTGCCACGTGGCACCCCCTACAATCCATAAAAGTTGGTTTGTTGTTTTTAAGGGTCGAAACCACGACCTCCGGGGATAGGTGACATGACTTGGCAGGGATCAGGCTACTAGCTTGCCCACATGATGTTTCTTACCACTATATGGTTGCAAATTTTTTTAAGTTGAAACCTTTGCTATGGCGGGCGGGGTCTGAGCCGAGGCTTAGCCCCAACCCTTAGTTATATGCTTCCACCTGCCATGCGACCATACCACTGCGGGTGTGGGGTTGCAATGTACGATAACCAATGGATCTTCCACTTATCAAATGATCTGACGACTGTCAATGACACATTTTCAAACTTGTCAACGAACCAGGATTAACGCCTAGGGTCTGACCACATGGGGGGCATACGCCCAGGACCTCTGCCGAGAAAAGGGGCCAACACATTAACGGTGTGATATTTCACCAAAATTTAAGGGATGGTGCACGTGCTAGGTGTTTGACACACGAAACTCCTCAAAGCCAGGTTCAGTCAGTCTGCATGCATTTTGGTGAGCAAAGACAACAAGGAATTGGGAGAAACTTCCAGAGAGTGATTCCAATTCAGTTTTTTGCCAAACCAGGTGCCGAAAGAGCTCAAATAGGGATTTTTGGATGTTCTAGAGCCACTCAAGCCATCCATTTCTCATTTTGAGCATTGTAAAGAACTGATTTTGACACTTTGAGCATTAATGAAAATAATCCATTGGAAGCTGGACCAGGAGATGTAGCCTAAGAGAGGGGTGAAATCCTTTATCATTTTGTTGTGTTAATGTGTGTATTTTGATGGTTGTTTATGACTGTTTATGCTGCTCATAATTAAGTAAAATAAACTCATTAATATTTATGTGTTTGTAACTTGATCCTATTACCCAAGCACATACCATTTCACTTGCAACTTTAAAGAGATTCAAGCCTTTACATTTTCAGATCAACCGCAAGAATTATAGGAAGGAAAGATCCAAATCCAAACTAATAAATATAGAGTACTAGAATTGTGGGAAGAAAGGACATTTGGAGAAAGATTGCAAAGCTCCAAAGAAACAAAGAGATGAACAACAGGAGAAAAATCAGGAAGCAAATGTAACATGTGATGTGTTACAAGATACTTTGATTCTTTTTGTAGATAATATTTTTGAGTCTTGGGTAGTAGACTCAGGGGCTTCATTTCATGCCACACTCCATAGGAAACATTTTCTAGATTATGTTCAAGGTGATTTTGGATATGTTCATTTGGGTGATGATGCACCATGCAAAATTGTTGGAATGGGAAAGGTAAAAATAAAGCAAAGGAATGGAAACCAATGGTTGTTTAAAGAGGTAATACATGTTCCAAATCTAAGGAAAAATATAATTTCAAGAGGAAAGTTGGAAAGTGAAGGTTGCATATCTATATTTACAGATAAGGTACAGAACGTCACCAAAGGATCATTGGTGATAACAAAAGGAGAGAAGGTAGGTACATTGTATTTATGTACTGGTAATACTAATTATTCTATCTCTTTAGCTTCTAAAAGAGTGGATACAACACTGTGGCATCATAGGTTTGGACACATGAGTGAGAAGGTGTTGACGGGCAAAATTGATCGCTCGTCAACTGGAGGAGTGAATTTGGTCCGGGGTTGTCTATTTAACCCAAGCCATTTGGATTAATCCACTCCAACAGGTTTAGCGGCTCCATTAGCCGATCTAAGTCCTAAGAAAGTAAAAAAAACAAAACTAAAGAAGCTAACTAAATGAAAAACAACTGCTGAAAACTATATACAAATCTAAAATACATTCACAGTTTGCTAACTAATATTTATAAAATAGTAGTTCTACTTATTATATATACAGTGTATCGATATGATTATATCTCTAGTATATGTATAATATTTACAGAATGCAAATTTTGATCGAAATCTGCGAAAATCATATATGAATTGATTTATGATAGTGAAGCTATCATTCAATGTTTTTGATTTTTTTTATAACTTTTATAAACAAGAAATGAAATGGAAGCTATCTAGTTGAGAAATAAAAATAACAATCGATACAATGTATTTAAACTACAGGAAATTATTATATTAATTAAACTAATAAAATGAAACTAACAAACTAACTTGTAATCGCATCTCCTATGTGTCCTGTGCATAGCATCTAAGTTTGTCGTTTGATGAAGTCAACCCACACCAGATTTTCCAAATGATTCTCGTAAACGGGAAGCAATAATGATAGAATGCTAATAACAGAACATGAGAGAAGTAGTAACAACAATTCTATAAGCTGACAAATGATCACATTAAAATAAATCTAGCTGTAAAAATTTGCATACAACTGCTCATTTAATAAAGAAGATTAACCTTCTAATCATCAAATTTGAACAGGATAATTGTTGTATATAATATGAGAGACATAAAACATGGACATCATATAAATCCAATCACATCAATCTGTAATAAACCATGATATCTAAAGTAGTCACAATTTGATTACAAATCAAAATGAACAAAACTTGAACAAAAATATGATATATCGAAGCTAAAGCTGTACCAACATCAACCTTTCATTCAAGCTTGTCAATCATAAATCCATAGTTTCTGCTCCCAGGCAGCGATGGTTCTTAGTTTACAAAACAATACATTTATAAAGGCCACAGGATCAAAACATTTCCTGTGGAAATCATCAAATTTGTTCCAAAAATTGTGGGGGATACAACCTCCCAGATTCTCATTGTTATCAAAACTAACAGCCTATTCTAAAACCATATAAAGAAATAGCATGTTGAGAGATGCCACCAGTGATTCAAATATTCTTTATAAATCGTATGTACCTGTAAACGCACAAGAATACACGATTCCAGATTGCATTTTAGTTGTAAAAACAAAGAATTCGAATTTTAGTAACTAGCTACAGAATCTCACGTTTCTGTAGCTAGTTATAATTATAACTAGAATCGTGTTTTATTAAATCAATCAAAATAGACTAGATGCAATTTGAGCAAACAAATCATGTATTCTAATTAAAAACAAATAAAAAATCATCCTAAAATTATTTTTAAAACACCATACCTCAGATTCAGGGATTTGTTTTAATCAAGCAATTTTCGAATTCACAATGGCAGTCGCCGCTTCCACGTTCTTAAAAACAACAGACCCTGTGGTTTTTTGTCTTTTATCATTGGTTTGAGCTATGTTTTGTAGCCTGTCGTTCTCTTTTGTTATCACATTCACTTGGTCCTCCAAGAACTTGATTTGAGATTGAAGCAAAGGCATGTCTCTGTAATACCTATCGAGCCATGACTGACATTTGTTGCATTGCGGTCGAATAGATTGTGTATTAGTAGGTGGGGAATTTTTCATTTGACTTGTAGGTTCTCTGTCGAGTTTGATTCCAAGGAAGTTGGAGTTGTCTTTAAGACATGGTGGGAGGTTCGTCACATAATCACAGGGTTTACCAGAGAAAATTTCATACGAATATGGATATTCTTCAGTTAGAAACCATTCAATTTCCGAATCGGAATCCTTGCTTAACAAAATTGGGTTTTGGTCTGCATTTTCCTTAGGTTTATTTCAGGCACATCGTGAAACCCAACAGGCGGCCCTTTTACCCTTGTAATTGATATCACTGTTACCTTTACACTTTTTCTTTGCAAACTTTTTAATAGGCTTACCACCATCTTTTGGATACGGATTAGGTAGAGTGTCGGGTTGGGTAGTGTCCGGGTAGGTCGAGGGTTCCACAGAGGGAAAGAGCGAAGGAGGGGGAATGACAGGCTCAAGGAGGGTTTTTGTAATGACAGACTTGTCAACCTGTCCTATTTCAGTGCTAGCAAAACCATTCCTTAACAGGAAGTCGTCCCAACAATCACCGTTTAACTTCAACTGATGAACCATAATAATTTTAATCAAAGAGTGGTGGAACAGGCTGGAATCAGATTTCTGCCTTTTAAAACGCTTTGCCATTTTGTATAAACTTTGAAGGAGAAAATAGGGCATGTTTAAGGGAAAATCGATAAAACTCATGAGCAACCGTAAGTGATATAAGAAAACCAAACCATATTTACCCTCACAGGTAATGAACTGCTTGAAAATAGCTAACAGATCGTGCCATCTAGGTTTTAGAGTTGTAACGGGCATACCTTTGTCACAGCTGGTAATCTCCCTTGAGGTAAACAACAGTGGCCAGGGAACCTCCTCAACCTTTGATTTTTTATACCACTTTTGTCCCACGGCTGGCAGACCAGTGGCTGAGCTAATGAAATCTTTGTTTAACTCAAGCTGGACGTCTCCAATTTTATCTCTGCAACCATCGAACATTAGCGCGAATTGTTGAGAAACTATCAAATTAAAACCCTCAAACTTCTCAACAAAGACCTGCCAACCATTCCTTTCTAAGTCTTCTCGAGAATTATCAAACAATAACAAAGTCTGGACACCATTGGGTTCGATTCTCACTACGGGAGCCATGGCTAATGACACAAAATAGATAGGGTATTCGGCAATAGGGTTTGACAGAATAGAAACAGAGCCATTTGCCCCGAGCTTCCCCAACACAATGCAAAGGCAGCTCGAAATGCTAGGAAGGAGCGTTAATGCTATGCGTGTGAGGACAGTGGTGTAGATCGAGGCCATGCAAGAACATCATATCAAGCTGTACTTGGAAAGACACCTTGGTGTAATGGTACATACAAATCATAACAGTTAAAAAACCATTATATGAATATCCAAAAATTCGATCAAAATGTCAAATGAACAATTGCATATCCATGATTTGACCAAAAAAATATCAATATGTCGAATAAACCATTGCATGAAAGATTTTATAAATCAAAACCATATTAACAATAGTCAAATGCTAAATGGGTGTTGTTTTGATACATATGTAACCAATGGTGTGTTTGAGGCCAAGGAGTTATAACCATGTAAACAATCAGGTTCATGATAAACCAAATGAACATTAACCCTTTGATGTAGTCAAACATGAATTCCAACTGTGGCTTTTCACGCTTGCAGTCGTGAAAACGAAATCGAAAAGCAGGTATGCATAAAGAGACGTATAATGGTGTTGTTTAAAGAAAAAGGTTGCCACGAATAATGAGAAATTAAAAACCATGTGTAGGCAGCTTATAAAAATAGAGATTAATATGGTTGCCAACAGAAGGGGATGCAAATACTTTATAAAATAAATTTGTTACCATATCTTAAACAAATTTATTTGGATTTCTATGAGCATTGTGTTTATGGAAAATAAAAGAGAGTCAGATTTCTCAGAGTTTGAAAAGAAAAGAAGAGTGAAAGGTTAGAGCTTGTGCATACCGATGTATGGGGACAAGCTTAGGTATCATTTCTTGGTTTATCTCATTATTATGTTTCTTTTATTGATGTTGCAACTAGAAAAACTTGGTTTTATTGAATTCGACAAAAATCTGATGTTTTTTATTCTTTTAAGAAATGAAAATCTTTGGTTGAGAATGAGACAGGAAAAATGTTGAAGTGTCTCAGATCAGACAATGGAGGTGAATATTGCAGCAAGGAGTTTGATGATTACTGTTCATACCATGGGATTTATAGAGAGAAAATAGTTCCATGCACACTACAAGTAAATGACGTGTCAGAAAGGATGAACATGACAATCATGGAGCATGTAAGGAGTATGAGATTGCATGTTGGGTTGCCCTTACAGTTCCGGGAAGATGATGTAGATATTTTTGTTTACTTAATAAATAGAGGACCTTCAAGCTCTTTGGATGGTGGAATTCTAGAGGAGGCATAGACAGGTAAAAGGTTAAACTATTCTTTTTTGAAGACTTTCGGTTGTGAAGCATTTGTCCATATTGATAAAGAAAATAGAAAAAATCTTGAGGCAAAATCCAAGAAGTGTAACTTTATTGGATACGATGTTAATGATTTTGGTTATCGCTTATGAGATTATGAAAATCATAAATTCATTAGGAGTATAGATGTCATATTCAATGAGAAGGTCACGAACAAACATCAGTTGCAGGGAAAGATACAAGAAAATGAAAATCCAGAATACACAGTGCTTGATGAGATCACTGAAAAATAAATTCCAAAGGAACCAGAAAATCAAAATGTACAACAACAGGAGTAGTAGGTAAATCAAACTTCTCCAAGTGTTGTTAGAAGATCTATCAGGCTAAGTAGACCCACTGAACGATACTCTCCTTCATTGTATTATTTATTGTTGACTGATTCTAGTGAACCAAAATGTTATGAAGAGGCAATGTAGATAGACACTAAAAATAAGTGGGAGAAATGCACGAAAGAGGAAATTGATTCCTTGGTAAATAACTAGACTTGGGACTTGGTTCAGTTTCTTATATGAAAAAGAACATTGCAGAATAAATGGGTTTACAACTTGAAGGAAGAAGACAGAGGAAAAAAATGGTACAAGACTAGACTTGTTGTAAAGGGGTTTGTACAAAATTTTTGATGAAATATTTTCTCCTGTTGTTAAAATGACTTCAATTATGACTATTTTAAGTCTTGTTGCAGTAGAAGATTTGCATCTTGAAAAGTTAGATGTAAAAAAAACTTTTCTCCATGGAGATTTGGAGGAAGAGATTTATATGCAACATCCATAGGGGTATGAGGTCAAAGGAAATGAGAATTTGGTATGCAGGTTGAAGAAGAGCTTGTATGTCCTAAAACAAAGCTCCAAGGCAGTGGTATTTGAAGTTTGACAGGTTTAGGATAGAACAATGTTATAGTAGATGTCATTTTGATCACTGTGTTTATTTTAAAAGACTAGAAAATGGAAGCTATATTATCTTGCTATTGTATGCAGATGAGATGCTTGTTGTAGGGTCTAATATGCAGAATATAAATCTTCTCGAGAATAAATTATCTAATTCATTTGCAATGAAGGATTTGGTTGTTGCAAAGAAAATCCTTGGTATGAGAATAATAAGAGACATGAAAAATCTCAAATTGACATTGTCTTAGGGTGAGTACATAGAGAAGGTGTTGGAGACGTTTAGAATGCAGAATGAAAAACCAGTTAGTATACCATTGGCCAACCATTTCAAATTAACTAAGAAAATGTGTCCCAAGACATAGAAGGAGATAGAATACATGTCCAGGGTCCCTTATTCATTAGTAGTTGGTAGCTTGATGTATGCGATGGTTTGCACAAGACCAGATATTGCACATGCAGTGGGATTTGTGAGAAGGTATATGAACAATCCAGTTAAAGAACATTGGGAAGTTGTAAAGTGGATTCTTAGTCATTTTAGAGGTACTGCTACTCATGCATTATGTTTTGGAGGTTCAGACATTGTTCTACAGGGATATGTTGATTCATATATGACAAGTGATAAAGATAGCAGAAGGAGGACCACATGGTATGTTTTTACTCTAGGTGGAACAACAGTAAGTTGGATTTCGAAACTGCAAAAGGTTGTTTCACTTTCAACAACAAAAGCAAAGTATGTTGCTTCTACAGAGGCTAGTAAATAAATTATTTGGTTACAGAGGTTTATGGAGGAATTGGGAAAGAAGCAAGAGAATAGTAGGTTGTATTGTGACAACGAGAGTTCCATTCATATTGAAAAGAACTTAGCCTTCCATTCGAAGACTAAGCATATACAACTCATGTACCATTTCATACAATTCGTCTTGGAATATGGACATTTGAAGATGGAAAAAATACACAGTAGCCAGAATCCTGCAGACATGTTAACAAAGGGAGTAACCATGAAGAAGCTTTGTTCCTGCTCAGTTTCAGTTGGTCTTCAAGCATGAAGGTGAAGATGAGAAATTTTCCAGGTCCAAGGTGGATCATAGTCCAACAAGTATAACAACAATGGAGTTTTTTTTTATCAGTGTCCAAATGGGAGATTGTTGGTTGTGGAGCCTGATTATCTTCCTCCTTCATAGGTCTTTTTTCTCAACCATGTTTATACCCCATGAAGAT